>JAIPRM010014634.1:0-10641 GCA_025469315.1 Stegophylla sp. TES_Ste_2020
AGTTATTGATCGAAACTTTTGGACAAGTATTTCTATACGAAAAGTTGTACACAGAAAAAAAAAAATAAATAAATAAACATCATTGTAAAAACACTAGCTTCTTCACTTCGTTCAGAATCTAAAATTACCTAATAATAATTATTAAATTTCTAGCCTGTTATAAAAGCGTTTCGAAAGGAGTCAGGGATTGGAATTCTGTTATACTGTGTGGTTGGGGCTACGGTAGAATTAATTACAATTTTAGCACCCTCTGAAATTTATGAGAATAATAATTATGTGCCCGTGGTTCTGTTACGTCATTTCGCGTTTAAAATCGTTCGATGATGACGACGACGACGACGGTATGTTTATGATACAACGCAATAGTATCGTATATTAATAAATTACTCGTTGAATATGATATCGTGCGAATTCCACAATGCGTACATCGCTAGTAACTGTAACTAACTAGTACATTGGCAGTGCATCGCGTGGACCTGGTGTATCAAAGTCGCATTATGATAATGAAACACTCCTCTGTTGTAGAGAACGCGCGACGCTATAAAAGCGACCTCGGCAAAATCGACAAAACCGCGTCATCACGCGGACTCCGAGAGAGCCACATCGTTATTGTGTGTTGGGCCATACGACCTATTTCCCCCGTTTCGTATATATCACATATATATATATATATATACCTATTTATTTGTTTTTTTCCTTTTACAGTTTTTTCTTCTTTACGAGCTTAATATTTCATTAAATGACCCCGCGAGGAAGAGCGTGTGAGCGCGCACACGTATGACGTGTATCCCCGAGTCCCGTCCGGGCAACGGCGACGAGAATGTATACGTCGTCGTATCATTTATATACGCCGTTCTCATCGTCCGCATTATCATAATAATATTATTATTACGTAGAATCCGCGCCGCCGAATCATTACGCCACACTACACGCACGCATTATCGCGTGCCAATACGAGACACACCTGCACGACGTCTCTGTTCGTCGGCGGTGGCGGCCCGAAGAAGCAGAAAAAAAATACCCTTCGTTACATTATTATTATTATTATTATTATTATTATTGAGGGCATAAACATATTATATTAGAGGGCGTACAAAATAATTTTTAATTTATCTAATATTTTTAAAGCTCCTCCTCACACTTCATACTGTCCGTTATTAAATTTACGAAAATTATCATACACTAGAACAGAGGTTCCCAACCTTTTTATCACTGAGTACCACTAGACGTTTTAACTGACCTAATCAAACCTGACATCAAAAATGGACTGACGATTGGAGGTCTAATAACATCGACACGTACCTACCGCCTCTTCGACGCAACCCCTCGGATTTAATCTCCCTAGGAGACAATGGATAACCCTAAACAGACTCAGAACTGGACATGGACTGTGGACATCAATCCCGAAATCCTCTAGACACATAGTAGAAGAATTCCCAATCAGATCGTTCCTGGGGGGATTAGCAGAACTCAACAATAAGTCACCTCGGACGCAATGAAATGGCTTGAAGAATTAGATATTAATATGTAACCACCTTATTCACTAACCTATGTCACCCACCTAGAGTTTGCTATTTGTATTGTACTGGTTGTTCCCAAATGTTATATCCTGGTCAGTTGTTGTCATTCAGCTATTGCCATGTTGCCATTTAGTTATTTATCTAATTTATTTTGTTTGTTAATGTGTAAATAATGTCATACGAAAATATATATATATATATATATATACTAGACGTTTTTATGATCAATTCGCGTACCACTTTAATGATTCTAAAACTAAATAAGGAGAATCAAATTTTTTTTTAACATACATTTACATTTTGAGTGGAGCGAAAAAACTGGTGTTTTTATAATCTTGTTAATTTATTTTTATTTTTTTGTTATTACTTTTTCTTATAGAAATACTTTTCCAAAAGTTTCAACCAAAATTTTAATCAGCCTTTTGTTCTAGATGGTACTTTTAACGGGTTATTTTTCAGTAGGTTTTCTACAATTTAGTAAAAACTAGCCATAATTTCACAAAACGCCTTTAAAACTTTATTTTTTTATGCAAACTTTATGAAAAATTATGTATAGATTCACAATAAAATAAGAAATATTTGGGTGAAAGAAAAGGTTTAATAAGTGAAAATAAATGTGTTTTTTTTTTTTTTATTATTCTCTGCAGTTGATAGTGAGATATATAGCTAGCAGAGTGATAAATAAATATTTTTTGTGATGACAGAGTACCTAAACTCTATAATTTTCAAGTAACATTTTCTTGTATAAACTAAAGCTCCGCTAAATCTTATTTTATTGTAGAAATTATTTTTAGTTTCTTTAAAATTTAACACACCTAATAAATTTCACTAGAGATGTGAAGAATAACCTGTATGGTGCAAATTATGTCATACTTTTAAATACCGTATTCCTTAACAAAATAGATTTCGATATTACCCGACGCACTTACTTTTGGCTTCTTTTAAGACTCAAAATCGAAGTTCAGTTATATGTGTTAGTATAGATCGGATACATAACGCGTTTCTCGGATTTTGGCGATGAGCGATTTTGATTAAATGAAAATGAGTTTTACCCATTGTACGAAGTATATACAGACTTTTTATTATTAATTAATTAACATAATTTATTGTTTGGTGTTCATACAATTAAAGAAAAATCTAATCAAACAATTTCTTCGCGTACCACCATCAAGTTTTCCGCGTACCACAGTTTGAGAATCCCTGCTCTAGAAGTTAGAAGAACTAAACTAGACTTAACTTTTCTATTCGAAATTCTTAATAATCAAATAGATTGCCCTGAATTCTTAGCTAATTTATCCTTCCACGTCCCTTCTCCGTTGTACCAGGTCTACCACCATATTTCGAATTCCATCCTGCAACAAAAATTATGCTTTTAACACACTCCAGAGTAATCGAATTATGCGCACTGTAAATAAATTTGAAAAATACATATATACGATTTAACTCAAATTCATTACTATCATTTGAATTGTATATATTACATAGTTAATTTTCGTTTGTTAAATATTAAATTTACTAAATTTTGTTAGAAGTTAAGGTTTGTTTTTATTTATGTTATTATTATTAGATCTTATTATAATTTCTTCTTATAGGTATTTATACATGTTAATATCATATTATTATCAATAATTAACTGTATTGTATAATTAAATGGGCTCCAGCCCGCATATTATATCAAATAAATAAATAAATAAATAAATTATTATTATTATTATTATTATACACTTACAATGATGACTGCTGAGGCTGTGATATTAACGCGATAATAATAACCGCAACTGTTCCTCGGGGCGCCGCCGCCGCCGCCGCCGCTGTGAAACATTAATAGAATATATTGTACCGACATTGTTCACAAAAA
Organism: Stegophylla sp. TES_Ste_2020; assembly: GCA_025469315.1. Lineage (NCBI taxonomy): Eukaryota > Metazoa > Arthropoda > Insecta > Hemiptera > Aphididae > Stegophylla > Stegophylla sp. TES_Ste_2020. Next base: position 3,379 of record JAIPRM010014634.1, read on the forward strand.
ATATTAATAATAATGATGGCTACGAGATACCTTCAGGTGTCACTCAGGTCGTCACATCAGTAGTATTATATTATGTACATAGGAAAAGAAGCGTATAAAATATTATTGTTTTATACGTTTCAATAAGCGCGCGAGGCGAGATTGACGAGAGTACGCCTGTCATTTATTTATAAAATAATTCAATTATATGCACATCGTAGCACTTAAATGCAAAGTGAACGGCCATCTAGATCCCCCCCCCCGTTCGTTTTGTAGTAGATCTAACTGACCGAAAAAAAAAAAAAGAGATCAACTTAGTTGACCCACGCCCAATCAATGTCGATAAAGGGATTTAACAGGTGTGCATTGATCGTACAGAGATTTAATTCTCTGTGAGTTTATACAAAACCAGTTATAAAAAACCGCACGTACTTCGCTCCACGGGTAAACAATAAATCGTTTCTTCAATAATACATGATTCTGAACGAAGGAAGTTAATAATACCTATAAAGAACAATAATATTCGTTATTTTAAATACACCCACCAAGAATATCTGACCCGAAGATTAGAAAAAAAAAGTGTTAGAAAAAGTCCAACATTTTTTTTTTTTTATACAGAAAGAGAAAAAAATAAATAAATAATAATTATTGTAAAATCATTAGCTTCTTTGCTTCGCTCAGAATCTAAAAAAAGTTTGTATCTCTTAATTTAGATAAAAATTTACTAGGCATTACAAAAAGAAAGAAATGGTTCTAAAGCGTTTGGTAAAAGTTCGGCAAAAAATTCAATAAACTCTACATTGAAAAATCCTCTAGGCACGTGACAGTCATTATCATACAAAAAGTCATATTAAGATAGTAAAAAAATCAATCATTGCGCATTGACTATATAACGAACTTGGACCATGAATCCGAAAAATTTTCCTCTTTGATGTCATGTGTGAATGAATATTTTACTATTTTTAACCAAGTAGTATGATGTTTATATCCCAAAATTCAACGAGATGTTGATATTGCGGATATGGCCTTAATTATTATAATATTGGCCAACAATCGTAAACACGCATAATATGAATATCGGTTTAAACTTCATTTTATATAATATTAATATCGTTCATTTTCGAAATAATACCATAAAAATGCTCAGTTATCAAGTTTTAACGAACTATAATAAAAATGTCAACTTAGGTTCATAAAATATTGTAGTTGGCACGCCCAACAGACTGTTTATTTAGTAAAGACTAAAAAAAATATTAGGATTTCGTAAGCACTGAACGAGTAACGTAGGTAAACTAATACTTATTATGGTATAATGGATAATCCATAACTGATTCAGTTTATATAAGACGATTTTTCATAAAAATTTTATAGTTTATCATTATTGAAAACAAATTATTTTTTAATGAGCCAAATTCCACTTTTAATTGAGAACTGGAAAAAATTAATAAGAAAAGTGTTAGTAAAAAATTGTTCGGTTGAAGTTGGAAAAAGATTTAAAAAAAGCTTTTTTCACATTTTCAGAATTTTCTTTCGCCAAAGTATTTTTCATATTAATGTCTATCTATACTTAGATTTTTATGAAATTTGGGTTAAAAAAATAAAAGTTATATAAACCCTTTTTGTCTAATTTCCGGTAGTTTTACCAAAATGTAGGAAAAACGACTTCGCAAAAAGTTAGTAGTCAAAACTTTTGGACATGTATTTTTATAAGAAAATGTCTTTATAAAAAAAAAAAAAATAAATGAACATCATTAAAAAAACACTAACTTCTTCGCTTCGTCCAAAATCTAAAATACACATTTTTGTAGTATAAAAATAAATAAACTAAAAAATAAAAGAAATACGGAGTCCCATAGTTACGATAGTAACCTAGGGTGACCATATTTAAGAAAATAAAATACAGAACAAAAATATTTTTAATAATATTTTTAAATAAATAAATATTTGTTACATATTATATATATTTTATGTTTTTGAATCGTGAAAAAAAATAATTTTCAAAGTATCTATTATAGATTAAATTTAAACACATAAAAATATTATTTTGAAAAACATAAAATAACATAATTAAACTAAATTGATACTTTTTAAAATTTCTTCAAATCCTTTAGTCATGTATATTGTATACTTTACTTTCTAAAAAAAAACTTGTAAATTCATTTTACGATTATAATTAATTTAATGGTATCCACAAGATTTCTAATATAGATGCTTACATTATTTTATTCAATAATTTAATAATTTCAAAAATTTAAAATCAACAGTAAGTCAAAAAACGGGATTAATATGGGACCGACTCGAAATTACGGGACAAAAAACGTCCTGAGAGAAGTGTTTACAACAGGACGCAGAGCCGAAATAAAGGACAATCCTGTATAAAACAGGACGTATGGTCACCCTATAGTAACCTAAAAGTACGACTGGTTATTTATAGATACTTTTGTCCTTAACCGTTTGTTTGCTAACTCTTCGGATTCGTATAAAAACGTTTAGGTTAGGGTGGGTACATATTTGGTTCGCGGTGTATCGCACGTTTATCATGTTCGTGTCACGTAGGTACAACAGGTGTGTGTAGGTACTAGCCACTAGGTACAGAGATAAACCAAACACGTACCTTCAGACGACTATTATATTATAATAATTATTAGAGACAGCTCGAAGGCAAATATTTAAGTGAAACCGAAAAATTAATTTCCATAAGAAATCTATTTTACGGTAATAAATCGTTTGAAACCAAGTATTTTTTTTTTTTTTTCATTTTGAACGCGAACAATGTAATTTTATTATCAATAAAAGGTGACGAAATACGTGTGATGTATATGTACAGTGGTGACCTATTGACCGCTCACTCTGCCCGAAGTCTTCCGCAAAATCTGGCCATACGTGTTACGATCGAAACTGATGGACGGCAGCAAGTTTCGCAGACCTCTTTCTTGTGTTATGCACAAAGCGAAAAAGAAATAAATGTGTATTTTGCTCGTCGGGGTGTTCTTCGCGTGTCGAGTGAGATACTCTTGATGGGTGTATTGAATTCTAAAGAAACGATAAATCAATGAACGGAGGAAGTCAATAACAATATCAAAAACCGTGTACATTTTCATGCATGCTCCACCATAAACACGACAAGCGCTGTACAAAATATTTTATACAGAGTGAGTGAAATAATTCGTAAATCATTAGTGCGATGACGTGACGTTTTATAAGCGCATCATCAAGGTTCGATAGTTAAATAAATAAAATAATTTTCTTGTTATAATATTATAATATTATTATACACACTGAAACTCAATAGTATGTAACAATTTATTAATAAACATGTAAACACAAATCACCATGTAAACGTATGCATTGTTAAAGTGCGTAATTTTAGGTAAAACTAACGAATTTCGTCGAAATTTTTTTTTTTAAGAAAAAAGAGTAGACTTACGATTTTCGAGATTTTTTCAGGTCAGTTATACGTATACGTCAGTGAGATCATATTAAATTTTCAAGTCTTAATATAAAAAATCAAAAATTTTATCACATAAAAACTAACAAAAAAAATGGAGAAATTTTCAAAATGCTGTATTTAATTCAAAATATTGATCAAATATTTTTAAAATTTTTATGAAATGTTCTGACCATTTTTAGTAGTTGGTGAAAGTTAAAATTATTTTAGAAGTTACGTTAAAAAGTAATATTTAATGTTTCTTGATTAAAACGATAATTTATTCAAACCCTTTGTGACAAGTTATTTAAAACATTAATTATTATTTCTTTTTTTGTACATGAAAAATATCAATTTATGGAATAATTGTAATGAATGTTTGTAGATATGTATATATAGTCCATGGTGACTTAACATAATATTAAGTTTCATCGAATATATTTTTCAGTTAAGACAAAAATATTCCAACGAATTCTAAAATTGAATAGATCATTTTTTAATAACTAGTGTATTTTTTTTTTTTTTTTTTTTTGATGGGTAGTTTCGGTTTAATCACCTCTCTCTCCCCTACCACCATATATATAATATATATGTATAGCCTTAAGGTATTTGGGGATATTATGTACTCCTACGCACAATATTAATTGTTTTTGGTATCGTCGCATCTGCTCTATATATTACATCCCACGTGTTACACGGCCAAATATTTTGTGTGTAACTCAGTTGTGGTTCAGATCAATTTGTGAACATAACGACGTGTTACGAAATGTTAAAAGGATGCGTAACCACGCGTGTACAATATAATCTTAAACATTAATTGTGCTCCGTCATCGAAGAGTTACTTCATTATTTCTGCCCGGGTTATGTACGTACGGCAACGATAGGTCGTCGGGTAAAGGTACAAGTACGTGTAAATGACAAACGAAAAAAAAAGAATAAATAAAATAGTTAAAATATTGATTTAAATATATTTAAGTGTACGTACAAAATAATAGACTAATCGTATCTCTATATTTTTCTATATATTTTTTTTTTTAATTTCATCACATTATTATTTTGATCTGCAATTTTCTGTTTTATTCGAAGTAGGGTGCGTTGTTTATAATAAAACCATTATAATAATATCTATAATTTACATATTTTATCGTGCGCGTGGGATTAACGTGTAAGACAATGGACTGTGGTGTGAATATATTAATGTTCTCGAGAAACATATTATTGTTATTGCACATTTGCACGTTGTTAAAGCAGTATATTCTGCTACTGACTTAAACTGTTTTCGCCACGTTATCGTTTTTTGAATTTTCAAACGTTAATATATTTTCGAACAGATAGACAGACGCGGATCCAGAAATCATAAATAGGGGGTGCTCGATCAATAGAACTATCTAAATACTAATAGCAGCTAACTACGACTAATTACACCTTGATATAAATCTCTATTTATAATAATTATATACTTATTTATAAATCTATTACAAAAAAAAAAAACATTTAATACATTATCCATTTCATTTGTTTAACTTACTAATGATCTACACAGTTTATTTTACGTTTTACATTCCGAGTGAGGAGAAGAAGCTAGTGTTTTAACAATGATGTTTATTTTATTTTTTCATATAGAAATTCTTGTCCATAAGTATCGACCAGCAAATTTATGAATTAGAATTTTTCATCATTTTCAATAGTTTGTTCAAAATTTTGGAAAAACTACTCAAACGATCTATCGTTTGTTTAAAATTTAACATGCCTACAAATTCCACCCAAGGATCGAACAAAGCCCATTGTGAGAAATATGTCCAGCTTTTTTATAATACATTTATTTATCTACATTTTATTGTATTTCAATTTCACAGAAGTGTGGCAAGCGATTGCGTTCAAAAAAAAAATATCATACTCGTATTTTTCAATCAATTAATAATTTTATATAATTTTGTGTTGTGAGGCTGATGTGACAGGGGGTGCTCGAGTACCCATAGCCCCCCTCTAAATCCGCGCCCGCAGAGGCATTTGTATCAGAATAATTATTTAATATATTGCACCTACAAGGGGTTAACATAAATTTTTAGGTTGAAACTTTAATAATCTACACGATAATAGATTAATAGTTTTTAGAGTTTTTGAATACAAGATGTGAATTTGAAATTTTATTTTAGCATTTTTACACACCAGCATGATATATATATATATATATATAAATATAAAAATTTAATAAAGTACGTGCCTACTCGTAATATATTATTGACAATAGTTGAAAATGTTGATAAGATATTTGTAAAACTTTCTTTTAAATTTTTTGTCAAAATACTAATTTTGTTGCTAATACATGATATCATTTTATAAAATAAAATAAAATACCTACATTTATAAATTTGTAATATATTTTTTTTGAATTTTTCGAACTCTAATAAATAAATTTAAAGTCGTTTTTATAGTGAATTTTTTTATTTTTTCTAGTGATTTTCGCATTTTTTGAGATTTTTGCGGTATACTGAATACATTAGCAAATCAAATAAGAAATCATACGAAGGTAAGAATAAAGGAAGCAGTGTTGTATTTAGGGGCAGGCTAAGTAGGCTGGAGCATAGGGTGGCTTTTTTAGGGGAGGCGTCTTTTTTTTTAAACAATGAGAGTTTTTAGGTATTTAAAATTTTTACTTATTATTACTTATATTTAAATATATTATACATGATATAAAATATATATAAGAACCATATTAAAAAAAAGTTACTAGTATATAAGAATAAACTTGAAAATTGTATTATTTATTGAAATTTGAAACTACCTGAATATTTATAATAATATAATAAATAGGGATTTATTTATTTATTTATTTATTAGAATATACGGGTTTCCCCTATAACATAAAGTAAAAGTACAATAAGTGTAAAAGTAGGACAATACAGGTATAAAATATTATATATAAGGCAGAAGTAACAGAAGTAATATCAAGATGGGAAGTATTAAGACATTAATTAATTACAGTTAAAACAGTTATATAAACTTAAAAGTATATTAAGAGTATTATAAATAAAAACATTAAAACAAAAGGGATGAGACATTATAGGAAGAAAAATTTGTAAAATATGTATAAAAAGACGTTAAAAATATGGAATGTTATTTTAGAAAATACTTTGATTACAAATTTTTTACATTTTGATAGATCATAATTAATAAAGAAAAAACTAAATGTATTATATTCATAAAAAAATCGGGGCAATAGTTTGTGAACAAAGCTGAAAAATGCCAACTTGTTTAACAATCAAATTTTAAAAATATGTACAAAAAATTTTTATAAGAACGGTTTGTTCTTTAGTTGCGTGGGTGGGTAGGTGAGTGCAGGGTATATTCTAAGAATTATGATCAACAACGCAATAGCTCATCAGATTTCCACTCCCCCCCCACTCAAAATCACTAGCACACTACTTCCTTTCTAAAAAATTTAACTAAAATTTTTATTAATAAATATACCAAACATTATGTGACGAATAATGTAAATTTAAATTTATTTTATAATAAATACAACAAAAATTGCTTTTAACCCCGATATTAGTGTTATTAATAATATAATTACTATAAATTTAAAATGAAACGATTTTGTTAAACAGCATATTAACAGTAAAAAAGGTAATTTTTCAATAATAATAATAACAAAATTCATAATAACAAAACAAAATACAAACATTGGCATTGGAGCAATGCAATTACTATTTACAATGTGTAGAGGACCCAATATTTTTTCTCAATATAGGCTTACCTTACTCTGTATTCATTAAAATAATTTTTGAAAAATAACAAAAACAATATCAATTAAAAATATAAATGATTTGAATATGAAAAATCATATTTTCGTTATA
>JAIPRM010014635.1:0-10641 GCA_025469315.1 Stegophylla sp. TES_Ste_2020
CCTTTGTTCAGAATCGTTTTACTGAAGAAATGATTTATCGTTTCTTTAAAATTTAATACGCCCGTCAAGAGAATACCACCCGTTGTGCGAAGTACACCCATCGTGCGAAGTATGTCCGGCTTTTTTTATATGGTGTTGTGCATTATTTAGTTAATTTATTTTGCTTATTTTGATAGAATTAATTTTGAGTTATGTTTTTATTTTATCTATTTAATAAAATGGTTTTCTAAGACAAAATTATCTAGTTATTTTTTTTTTCTAAGCTGCTTTTATCAAATTTTGCGAACTTTTTCCCCAAATTTTGAAAATAAACTATTCAGAATTTCGAATAATGTCCCCTTAGTACCTTTTAGAGCAAAATTCTGATTCAAATAATTTTCTTAATTAGGAAAAAAATTATGGGTATTTAAAGCAAACAAATCATAATCATATAAACTTAATACATTTTTTTTTTTTATATATATATATATACAAATATTGATATTTATTTACAAATGGATGTATGCAATTTGCATAGTTATCTGTTATGTAAATAAATTTTTAAATTGTTATCTATTGTCTTATCTAGTTAAATTTTCATCGAATTAGTTATTATTCTACACAAATAATTATTTGGTTATATTTGTACTACACTGATTTTATAATATTTACTAAATTAAGTGCTTTATTCTTCTTTTTCTCTCTCTTTTTTTTTTTTTTTTTTTTTTTAATCGGAGATAATATTACACGAATTATTCGATTTTACAATATCGCTAAACAACGTCCAAACATTTCGCTTAATTATTTTTTCGACGTAGTAGTAATCGTTAAAAAGTATCAAGAGCTTTTTATAACAGTTTCATAAAATTGCGTTAATTTAATAAAACATTTTTAATTACCACTAGATTTTAATCAACTCCACGAGTTTGTTCGAGTCCTTCGGTCGTTAAATCACGCTCGGCGTTTAACGCTGCGCAGAATTATAGTTCTGACTTTGAAAAAAAATAAAAAAATAATAATAATAATAAAATACCAATATTAATTCGACTGCGTTTGCGCGCGCGATTCACAATAAATTGCAATGACCGCAAGCCGATATCACACATAAAAAAAAAAGTATGTACTTGGCTCGTCGGGTGGGATTCTCTTGACGGGTGTATTGAATTTTAAAGAAACGATAAATCATTTCTTCAATAAAACGATTCTGAACGAAAGAGTTTAATAATATAAAAAACAAACGAGAAAAAAAATGTTAGAAAAATGTCCAAAATTTTTTTTTTCATATTTTCAAAATTTTCTTGTGCCAAAATCTTTTTTTTTATTATTTTCTATCTATGTATAAATGTTCATATAGTTCGTGTCAAAAAATGATGCTTTCCTAGTCATTTTTGTCAAATTTTGGGTAGTTTTTTTCAAAAAAAAAAAAAAAAAATTGAGGAATTGAGAAATTTTAAAAATGACCTCTTTAAAGTACCATCTAGAGGCAAATCCGGTTTCAAAAAGTTACCGATCGAAACTATAGGACAAATATTTTCATACGAAAAGTTGTACACAGAAAAAAATAATAAACATCATTGTATAATAGATTTAACTTATCTAATTTTCGAATTTTAAATTTAAATTTGTTTCCAAACGCAATTCCTGTGTACTTTCATTCCGATTTTAATCCACAGATTAACGCTTAATCCTAGATGGATAAATTCTAATATCTGCGATTTTAAATAATATGCTTTTAATAAAATATGAAAAAAAAAACCTACTCAGAATTTTTTTTTTTTTTTTTTAACTCTTTTGTTTACATACATTTTTAACACGGAACGCGCGGAATCACGTAAGCCGGGGCTTTCATGATATATAATAATAATAATAATAATAATAAAATAGAGACAAAAACGAATGCAAAAATACACACACACACACACACACACACACACACACACACACACACATATAAATCATATATTATTTTCTGAAGGCTCGTATGGAAAAAAAGGGCTATATACGCACAATATGTGCGCTCGGTAGCCATCAAGCTTTTGGTTTTGTGTGTGAGAAAGTTTTCCAATTGTTTAGTGCGTTATTGTGCTGCGAAATAATAATAATAATAATTCGAAACCGACGGGTCGCGCACTCCGTGCATCTGGTGCTCTTTAAAGCAGCTCAATATGCGATACCAATATGATAATGAGTTAGAAGGGAATACACACTGTGTAACTTTATGACAGCGGGCGGGGGAAAAAAAAAAAAATGCGCCAGACTCATAATAATATTATAAAACTCTCCAAAAGTCTCTAAAACTATCCCTTTTTTTCGCCCGCCCACGCCTCCCCCCCCCTCATCCAACTCATCCTCTCGGTTTCTCATTATTCAACCCCCACCCCCGCCCGCGCGCGTTTCACCAACACCACCCCTACCTTGTCTTTATTTATTTATATTCCCGTCAATGTCGGAAACGCGTTTTTGTGCGCACCGCGAGAACGTTTCGAGTCACAAAACTTTTGACCTCTTTAACTATACGGGCAAAACTTCTGCTAGCCTCCCGCCGCCACGGCCCGAACCGTACACTCGGACGTAGTAGGTACGTGATAGGGGGAAAAAAAAGCGGTTTTAGAAGTGTAACCGTATCGCCGTGCAAGGATATGCATTTGTTCGTCGCAGAAAGAATTTCTCGATTTTAGCCATTCCATGAAATCGGTCTCCTAATTATACCGAAATAATAAAAAATAAATAAATAAATAAACGTTAAGTGTGTATCACAATCGATACTTGGTGGTGAAATCTACCCCGAAAGCGTTCGAGTATTGAAATTAAAAATCGTCGCTTTGTACCCTGTCTTGGGATTTATCCGTATCAATTAATCTGGATAAATGTGCAGATCATGCGTGTGTGTGTAGATAAATTAATTTTCGTCTAAGTTTAGATACCTCAACGTTATTTACCTAAATAAGATATGGTTATCTTCTATCTTAATAGTAATAATAATTATTAGTTATTATTAAATAATAATTAACTCAGACAAAAATATTTAATTTATCTACATATAAATGATCTGCATATTTGTCTAAATTATTTTGTTCATAAAATTACATTTATTTAGAAAACTTACCTAAAAATTACTCTTATTCAAACGTTCAAACAGAAAACCAGTCAAACGAAAGCTATTATAATGTTAATTATTACAATATAATAATAATGTAATACATCAATTAATGTAAATTATATAGTATAATATCTGGTTTATAATATTTGTGACTATAATTTATTATTGTCTCTTATCGTCTTATATTAAATGAAATGTTATGTCTTGCTACCGATATCAATAATACATTTTCTATTTAAAAAATACATATTCGTGTATTAGAAGAATTCTGTATTTTTAAATGCAGGTACCTATTTATTTTTATATTCCCAACAAATGTCATTTATCTAAATTATATAATATTATGATCGAAGTACAATAACATAATATAAATTGGTCTATTATAATATATACCTAATTTGAATTAATAAAGCTTTATTAAATTTAAATTCTAATTCTTATTTAAAAAATAGTTTTTGCCTTGAATCAATAGTACTCTAGTACGTATCTTTATACCAGTATATTATGTCCAAATCATTTTGTAAATGTATAAATTTATCATTTTTTATTTATTTTTATTATTTAAATAAAAACACATTTATTTTTTATCTTCATCTAGATAATTTGAATTGCTTTATCTTTTATCTTTATCTCTAGATAAATTTTTATAATAATTCATCTTCCGTCTTAATCTAGATAATTTTTCAGCTATCAAAACCCAATACTGGATTTCTACTCTTCTGTTAATCGCATATTGTAAACCAGATAATTTACAACTCAGTATTTTTTTTTTTTTTTTTAGATACATTTTTTACATACGTTCAAAGTTAGAATGTTGACGAATCGGGATAATTGAATCCCTTTTCGGGCAATTGAAATGAATTGCCTAGTAAATTTATTACTGACAAATCATAGAAATATATATATATATACAGTGGAACCTCGATAACTCGAATCGGGAAAAAAGTTCGAGTTACCAAAAAATTTTTTTATTTAAAAACACAAAGACATGAAATGTTATAATTTTATTCATTTATGTGTTTACTAATAAATGTATAATATATTGTATTAAAATTTTTAAAAAAGTATAAAGTAATAAAATATGTATGTAGTATGTATGTGTATAAATTGTATGTAATAAAGAAAATATGTATTTGCAGTGCAATAAGTAAAGTAGAACTATTTATTAATCACATTAATCGTTAAATTTATAACTGTACCTTTTAAGCATAAAGGTAAAGATTATATTACGTTTATCATTATCTATAATAATACTCTTGGTTATAATGACCAACGAGTTATCGAGGTACGTACGTTTTATATTATTCGAATTATAAATTATTATATAAATTCGAGTTATAAGCCAAAATTCAACTAAAATTACTTCGACTTATCGAAAAATTCGAGTTAGCGAAATTCGAATTATCCAGAAAATTTAACACACATATCATAAATTGTAAGACAGAGGCCAAGGCATTCCTTCGAGTTATCGAGGTTCCACTGTATACTATATATATATATATTGTGTGTGTGTGTGTGTGTGTGTGTAATTGTTATCAAACAAATTATAAAATTATATAATATTATATTATTATTATTATTATTATCGACCAAGCCCATTGAAAAATCCTGGACACGCCATTAATCAGACTCGTTTCCTTATTAAATCCTTTTCTGTGAATGACAATGAAAACCGCCTCTGGAATTAAAGTATAGTTTAAACATTACAAATAATATAATATAATAAAATATGTGAAACCGTTATTTATGTTATGAAAAAAAAAAAAAGAAAAAAAACTTAGTTGTGAACAATAACAATTTCGACACGATTTCCAGTCTTATACACGTTCACACACGCATTTCGGCACAAAAGTCGGCGAATTTAATTCTCTGATCGTTATTTATGCGCGCATACCGGTAAAACTTTCACTTGATATATACTTACACATCGCCCGACGTATTCGTACAAGTTTCATATGTGCATGCTTCAGCAGGTAAATTCTGTCGTGGAAACCAATTGCCCGAAACGTACAATGCGCAAAATTATATAAAAACAATAGTAAAATAGTATCTCTAAAAATCGGTAATAGTTGTATTTGCTTGAAAATGAACAAAAAAAAAAAAAAAAAAAAACGGTTGTGATAATTTAAAACTCTCAATTAAAAAAGTTTTTCATTTTAACGGTTTTGAGAACACACACACACACACACACGAAGTATATTAAATGGAAGTATACAAATAAAGGTATAAATTTTAAAGAATTGATAATTTAGTCAATTAGTTGATTAAATATAATATGATGTGCTAAAAATTCTTGTGGAAGTGACGTTCATCAATACATACATAATATATATTTGCATTTAATTTTCGAGTGTGTTCAGTTTATATAATATTATTGAGTTAAATGAAATTCAACAATATTTGTAAATTTTTTATTTCATAACAAATCAAATTTATTAAAACAATATTATTATTGATAATTTAGAGCATTATTATATTGTGCAAATACTTAAGCAAGGACTCTGTTGAAGAAAATGATTTGATATTCCTAAATGTTGATGGAACTGTGCGTATACCTACATCATATTTTCATCGTCGATTGTACCATGAAATAATTTATGCTTTTTATTTTTTTTTTTTTTTACCTTATGACAAAATACTTACTTATATAAACTGTTGGGAAAATTAAATATGGATAGAACCCTAAAAACAATATGAACGCGCAGTGATTCCCGACCGGGATGACATAAACCCAGTGTAACGCTCAATCCTGGAGGGGAAAGAATTGAGGGAATTTTTCGAATTAAAATCTTTTTTTTATATAACTTAGCGCTGGATTAGTGATTTTTGACAGTTACAAGAAATTTTTTATATTCCTTTTTTGCTTATCCACCCTTTCTTCTCCCCCCCCTGCCATTAAACAATGTCGTGTACGTCATTGATAACAAATATTACCGATTGCTGTAGGACACCGGTATGTATGAATTCGCAGATTTATTTTCCAAGTGATCGTCAAGTATACTATGTAAGAACAAAATTTGTTTTACATCATTTCGAGTTTGGGTAATCGCAAAAAAATATTAAAGCATATTTTTGTGCATAATTTGTATATTTTTGACCGACACAAATATCGAAAAAGAACCACTGACGTATCTCTTCACATAGAGCGATGATCGCATATTTTTTTTTTTTTTTTTACGGCGAGGAAATTAAAAAGAAAAAAGAAAATAAACAAAATACAAAAAACAAAACAAAAGCGTTCGTAGAAATTTAAACGCATTCCATTAACGTACGATTTACGATTCGATTTACCCGCGTCACGCGTTCATTCGATCGTAAACGGACTGCCGCGGTCGCGTTTGCGTGCGAAATAACGATAATGTCGCGTTGTACTTACATCATTTTCGTGACACACGTGCGCATTTGCTCGGTCGGCTTTATTTGTTTATTTATTTATTTTCTTTTTTGAATTTTTCAAGTCGGCAACCGCGTATAAAATTCCTCGGTGCCGCCTCGAGACGGGTTGACAAAGTAATCCCAAAACGAACCCCGAGACCTGACACACGGAGAATATAACGTCTCGCGTTCCCCTTCCCCCACTCCCTTCCCCGCCCACTCGCTTACACTTCACCTATTTACTTAGTTTATTTTATGTTTATTTATTTATTTTTTTTTTTTTACCAGTCTCTCGCGTACTCTTTCGCCCTTTTTTTTGCGTGTAACTAAGCTCCCATCCGAGCCGTTTTAGATTTCCTCGAGTTTCAATTTATATTCCGCGTCTCCTTGCCCCCCCCTCCCCCGCCCACCCGACGATAAATTACGCCGAGCACCTACCACCACTTTATGGTTATTATCATCATATTATTGTATTAGTAGCGCGGATTCATGGCCGCGCAATGCGTGCGTGCCGCGCCGTTTTGTTGTTTACATTGGTCTCATAATACTCATATTATTGAGCTCAGGTAGAAAATATAATAATATAATATCTAAATAAATATCGGATTGCTCTCGTCTGGGATCAGGGGCGTAGGTATATATTTTGAATGGAAGGGCTTTCAAAAGTAGAATTTTTGACTGAAAGCATGAGCGCTACCGAACAAGAATTTTGAAAATATTATGCAATATCAAAATATTATGATAGTTAACATACAGGTAATTTTTCGAAATTCTAACAGTTTTTTCAAGCATAAGGAAAAATTAGCTAAAATTCGAAAAAATCATGCAATAAATAATGTTTTTTTCCTAATTCAATTTTAGTATTATTTAGTCTAAATAGGTACTACAAAAATGAAGGTGCAAGAAACTTGTTCACTAGAAAAATAAATAGTATCTGAAAATATCTTGTTTTTATACAATTTTTTCAAATACAAACTGAAATTCCTATGGAATTCGGTAAAATACAAGAGGATACAAAAATAGTATCCGACATGAATTTACACGTTCTTTTTCACATATGTACCTATTGAACATTTTAAGACTGAAAAAAGTAAAAAAAGTGATTATATAGTACAAAATACTATGAGTATATATTTACAATTGAATCTTTAATGTTTGATACTAAAATTAGAATTGAAAACACGTTTTTATAAACAAAAAAAAATCTGTTATTAATATATTTTTTTTTAAACGTGCACATTTTATCATATGAAAATTGTAAATTTTTTCGATTAAGATCATTTTGATTTATCAATGGGAGGGGTTTGAACCCTCCAAACATCCCCCTCACCTATGCATTTGTCTGGGATTGATCACGAAGATAGATTATTACATTTTTATCCTGATGAGCAGTTATGATTGTAATGTATGATTGGATTAATGCTGGCTGAGTAATGTGATTAAGAGAGGCCTAACCAGGAATGCGTATTATGTGTCTCAAAAGTATATAAGAGATAGAAAAGATTGATTCTGAACGAAGGAAGTTAATTATAATACAAAGATCAATAACAGTCGTCATATTCTACACACACACCAAGAGTATCCGACCCGAAGAGCGAATTATGACGGATTTTTTTTTTTATACTTTACTTTATTATTATTATTATTATTTTTTAAATATTTACGTTTTATAGTTAATTGAGAGCACAGTATCAATTTTAACGAATGAAGAATATTATCTACTTTAATATTATCACGAGTGTACGTCAGAGTAGTAACTCACGCGCGTTTGCTGATTGTTTTCAAAGCGCAAACAAATGTCTTTAATATTATGTTCAAACAATAAATAAAAATGTGATATAATGTAATATTGTTCTCGATGTTAAATGACTAAATGAGTAAACGACTATAGAATTTGACTATAGATATTGCATAATTTAAATTTTAGATGCCAATTAGATACTAATTTATTTATTTACCTAGATACGATGTAAGTAGTTAATTTTATCCAGATAAATAATCTAGATAAATTTATCTAGATATTAATCGACACTATATATCAACATCATTTTCTACTACCCCAACAAAAAAAAAAAATGTATTAAACGAGTTGGAATTTCTGGAAGATACCAGGAATCGATTATCGGATGAATATTTGATTCTGTTTTTACTATCCTCCTTTTAAAAAAAGTAATATAATTTTTACCATAACTATCGTAACCAAAGAACCAAAGCCACCAGTGACGGCGAAGAAATCAATATCAAATGGGAGGGGGGTGAGTGATATAGGGTAACGGTAATACACCACATGGGACGTAATATTTTAATTTTGCTCTCTTAATTACACGACATTTTATGTACTGTGTGTACACGTGTGCGCGTGTGTTGTTTCGCCTGTTCTAATTCATAAAAAAACATATTACAACAAGCATCCCGTTCGCGAACACCGTGCAGCGCGTGTTGTTTGCTTTCCGAGAATTCATATTTTTCATTGTATATACGTATATATGCGCGTTTCGTTACAATAATATCATAATGCGCCGCCAGGGGTAGGTACACTGCTGTGTATATTTTTCTTCTTTTTTTCCCCTCCCCGTCTCCTTCTCCCTGTATTCTTCTTTTTCCCCCTCCATTTTCTTTTCCCTGTATTTCTTCTTTTCCTTCGGCCTAGTGCGATGGAAACTCGAAGGGAAAAATCCAAACTCGAAAAGCACTCGTTTTAAATATTTACGGGATATAAAGTATTTAATGTTTTTTTTTTCATTTTTTTTTGAATTACCCGATTCGAAAACTTTAACGTCACTATTCTTAATTTAATTGGCGCGCAAAGATGTACCCGCGGAAATAATGCGGAAAAAAAGTGGAAAGGAGAAAAAAAAACGGTTCGACGAAACATTTTACTCCCGAAAAGTAATTGCATAAAACATTCTGTGTTCTATTAAAAAAAAAAAAAAAAAAAAAAAAAACGTGTAATTACATATTAGGTGTACGCTTTATTTGAAAATTATTCTGCATTAAAATCACCAGAATGAAAAAATCTAAAAAGAAGAATACCGATGAATCGTGTAATAAACAGTGTTGGGAGTAGATGACTAATAATCATTTATCTATAGACAAAGTTAATTAAGATGACTGCACAAGATAAAGATAGTTGTATTAAACTTTATTTGGATAAAGATGAAACCTAAACAATATTGTATCTGGATAAATTTATTGGTTAAAATTTAATATATTTATTTAAAAAATAGACTATTTTATTTTATGTTTATTTTCAATACCTTAAATATTACATATATACATATATACAATATATTATGTAATATTTCAAACATTAAAAATAAATATTAATTAAAATAGTTTAATTTTTAAATGCATTACATTGCAATACGAAGTCATTCTTTGACTTCAAAATATAAAAAACTCAGATTTGGAAAACAATTTTAGTTATTGTAAGTAACTACATTCAATTTTAACCATAATATCAACCTGTAATATTTTTTAAATATTTTTAACTTCCAAATTTTTTGTCACGTCTATTAAAAAGAAATGTGAACTGTTTAGACAGGTACGATTAGATAACTAGAATTTTCATCTAGACAAATAAAAATATAACCATGGTCGTAACTACGTAGAGGCTTTTTTTTGGGGGGAGAGGGTCAAAGCCACCCAGTATTTTTCAAATATGTCCTTATTTCCTCTTAAACAGATGAAAAAATATGACTTATATTTTTAACAATAAAACACTTTCATTAAACCCAGATTATAAGAATACGGAATAACTTTTTGAATATAATTGAAAAAAAGCCGGACATACATCGCACGATGGGTGTACTTCGCACGACGGGTGGTATTCTCTTGACGGACGTATTAAATATTAAAGAAACGATAAATCATTTCTTCAGAAAAACGATTCTGAACGAAGGAAGTTAATAATAAAAAAAAAAAAAATTTTCGAAAAATGTCCATAATTTTTTTTCACATTGGCAAAACTTTCTTGCTCCAAAATCTTTTTTATAGGATTTTCTATCTATGTTTAAATTTTCATGAAATTTGGATCAAAAAATGATGGTTTCAGAGTCGTTTTTGTCAAATATTGGGTAGATTTTTGCAAAAAAAAAAATTGAAGAATTGAGAAATTCAAAAAATGATCTCTTTAAAGTACAATCTAGAGGCAAATCCGGTTTCAAAAAGTTATTGATCGAAACTTT
>JAIPRM010014636.1:0-10640 GCA_025469315.1 Stegophylla sp. TES_Ste_2020
CCCTCGTTCAGAATCGTCTTATTGAAGAAATGATTTATCGTTTCTTTAAAATTCAATACACCCGTCAAAGAATCCCACCCGTCGTGCGAAGAACACCCATCGTGCGAAGTATGTCCCGCTTTTTTTTGTTCACGTAAAATAAAGTTTATTTTTCCGTCAAAACATTATGTATGAATAATTTCAATATCGAACAGGGGCGTCTCAGACTCTATTTTCAGGGAGGGGCGATTTTTAAATATTTTAGATTTTAGAAGAATTGAATGCTGCCTTAACTATGATGGCTATTAATTATTTCTGCACATTTTTGTATAGAAACACTTATTTTTTCATCAAATAATTTTTCATAAAGTAAGTTCTTAGATTAGAATTGCATTCTTATAGTATTTTAGGTTGTTTTTCAAAAATCTCAATACTTCTTCCAAAAACAAGGAAAAACTGCTGAAAAATTTAGTAAAAACTGTCAAATGCACCGTAAACGAGATTTTCATGAAACCTATTTTAGCCGTAACCCCAAATATTAGAAACTTGAATTGTTCACCCATTTATAACAACAGGTAGGTAGTGTAACACAGAAATGTATGTAATTTGATCAATTTTTGGATAAATATAGAATTTTGGAATTAATTTGAGTTTCATAATATTTCATCGCATAAAATTTAGAATTCTCATTATTATTAGTTGAAAACTTAGCATATTAAATTCACTCACCTTCTTTTATAACTGTTTAAAGTTGGAATTTGTATGACACGGAAATTTCGTTTAGGCAAATTTTGCCGTTTTTATTAAATTTTTTGCAATTTTTCTTGTTTTCGGGAAATAAATTGAAAATTTGAAAAAATTACCTCTTTAAAGTACTACCAAGATGCTATTTTTATCAAAAAAAACTATCATTTGAACCCTCTGGACGAATATTTTTCTATAAAAAGAAAAAAAAATTATCATTGTTGAAATATTATTAGCTTCTTGTTTCATCTCAGAATCTAAAAATATATATAAAATCAGAGGCCCGTAGAGGGGCGATCGCCTTTTCACCCCTGAAATACGCCATTGATAACGAACAATGTTTTATAATAATTAAAACATGAAAATGTTAAAATTAATTTTTATTATCCGAGTGAGTTTGATTTTCGTTTATATTAAAGAAGCACACAACATTTATCATCGAATTAATAATTTAAATCGAACTCAAATTGTTCTTTTACTCAAACGTTTTTCCGCACAATCTGCGTAAAAAAAAAAAAAAAAAAAGTAAATATAAAAGCTCAATGCGGTACAAGATTTTACAGCTCCTTCGTGTAGGGGCGATAACCGGGAAGTTACCATTTCTGAGATCAAAGTCGGATCAAAGTGATCAGTCGACGCATTGGAGCAACTAAAAAAACATTTTTTTGGGGAGGAGGGGGCTTAGCCTCCCAAAAAGCATTGACTTTAGTGTAATTTTCAAAAAATCTAGAAGGCTATGAGTAGTTTTGAGGGGGCTTAACCTCCCCAAGACCACCCCTTATTGTGCCTATGAGTCATCGATATTGACTAGAGAAAATATTTTGGAAAAATAAAATAAAAATTACAAATTCTGAATACAAATAATAAACTATATACCTAATAATTATTACTTGTGTATGCGAATAGTATACATTTGTTTTAAGCGTGTATTACAAACAAAAAATACGTGAACTGATTATTTGTTACCCAAGCGCGACTTACACTACACAACAATACCGTATTGCCTACGAAATATCAGCGATACCTAATAATATAGCTATAATACTATACGTATAATATATTGTGTGATCACTGGGATGCGGCACATGATGATATGTATTTGGTTCTTTCATTTTTTTCTAATGCATTTTATTAAATTCGGCATTTATATTAGGTATTCATGGCAATGTGACATTTAGCTCATGCGAAATTCAATGGTAAAATTTGCATTTTTTATCATCCGTATTATTATTTTTTTTTTGGTAATTTTTTTTTAATATTATTGGTGCGGCTTATTATTATTATTTATTTTTTTACTTTTTTTGGATACATAATCGTTTTTTATCATTCAAAGTAGCATAGCATTTTTTTTTTTTTAATTTCAGACATATATAAATATATATATATATATAAATATATATATATATATCGACAAAAAGATTTTGATAGAATATTCGAAAAATATAACATATTATCATGCCGTAACAAATCTTTCAATTATTTATTTAAATGCTTATTCTATTTTTGCGCTAATTATTTGGAAAACTATTGTAAGTGAATTTTAGGTACATACGTATATACGGAAATTTTCCAAGCTCTTCAATTTGTGTTATAAACCGAGTAGTTTCACCACTTCGTTGTGATAATTAGTAATAATTATAACCATTTTGATTTAACTTTTGAATTTTGATGTCACCCCCCGGTGAGATTTTATCCCACGGACGCGCTTGGTCACTTATATAGTTTGGCCGTGATAACAATATTATTAGTGTCAAACGTGTATTCTTAAAACAAACTCGAACAGTCGATATTTTATTAGATTCGCGTTTAGCGTTTTCGATACCATTCGATTCGCAGCGATAAAACGTACTCGTAAACGGATGTAACACGTCTGCGCACTTTTTACCTTTTTATGTTTGAGCAAATCGAACGCGATTGCGCACGAACGAATATTCGATAATGTTGGATTGAAAGAAATTTAAAATTTTGTCCTATAAATAATTATTCCAATGCATTTAATGTCTTGTAAATTTAGAAGTACTCATAATGTAATACACGCGTCAAACAAAAATTAAGTTCATAAAATTCAAAAAATTTCCCAAAATTATTATTAACGTAATACTCAAAACAAAGCAAAAAAAAAAAAAAATATAATAATAATAATTATTTAAGTGTTCATGGCTGTGTTTTTGGCTACAACCGATTTGCGCGAATTGACCTTAACGTTTAACAGGCAAGGCCGGGTCAACCCGTGACCAGAGCATGTTTTAATGTAGTACAAAGTGAAAATATTATTAGAATTCGGTTATCGTTCTGTCATACCCTATCACTACCGTTCCCATTACCAACCCATAAAAATTTTGAAATTTTTTTTTTATAAAACTTTTTGTTTATTTTAGTGTTTTTACAATGATGTTTATTATTTTTTTTTCTGTAAAAATTTTTTTGTATAGATATACTTATCCAAAAGTTTTAATCAGCAACTTTTTGAAATCCAATTTGACTCTAGTTTGGTACTTAACGATGTCATTTTTAAAATTTCTCAATGCTTTAATATTTTTTTTTGAAAAAAATTACCCAAAATTTGACAAAAAAAGACTAGGAAACAATCATTTTTTGATCCGAACTCTAATGAAAATTTAAACATAGATAGACAATAATATGAGAAAAATTTTGGTGCAAGAAAATTTTGAAAATGTGAAAAAATTTTTTCTGATTTTTTTTTCCCCCTTTATATATTAGATAAAAAATGTGAAGTAAAGTAAAGTATCGACAAGAAAGCCGGACATACTTCGCACCATGGATATTCTTCGCTCTTCGGGTCAGATACTCTTGGTGAGCGTGTTGAAAATGACGACTATTATTGTTCTTTATATTATTAACTTCTTTCGTTCAGAATCTTCTTATTGAAGATATGATTTATCATTTCTTTAAAATTCCACAAACCCACCAAGAGTGTGTGACCCGAAGAGCGAAGAATATCCGTGGTGCAATGTATGTCCGGCTTTCTTGTCTATACTTTACTTTTTTTAATTTACCTTTCAGACATAAAAATAATTTTGTGCCTATGGACAAACGTTTATGAATTAAAAAATCATTAAATAACGATTGAAATCTATTTGGCCACTCGTGATCAGACTAGCCTTACAGATCCTAGCATTGCCCGTGAAGGGTTAAGATGGTTTGGAATATGTTCAAAAAGCGCAAAAATATGAGCAAATGAGGTGGTCGATTAGTTTTTACTGATACGTTGAAAAGCGCACTAGACGAAATTTATTGATTAGAGGTCACAGTTTCTGTGCGCTGACACTTGTCGCTGCGCACCTCAGGCCGTCACTTCGCTCAGCTCAATATTCATCCTTTGACTCGCTGTGCAACGTGCAGGGGACATTTCGGTTTGATGATCGGTAATAATAATTATCGAGAAGCTCTTGAGTCAAACAGTAAAAGAAAAAAAAAGGTGCGCAATCGTGTTGTGTTTGCTCGAGTATAAAAACGAGGAAAAAAGTGCGCAACGGTGTAGTGTTTGCTCGAATATAAAATTGAGGTAAAAAGTGCGCAATCGTTTTGTTTTTGTACTCACAAATTTCCGCCGACAAATCGTCGCATGCCAACAACAGTAATAATAATAATAATAATAATTAATTATTATTAAAACTGTTATGGGCGGCCTACCGTCGGTCGGCCTGCAGTGATCACACGTCGTCGACTCTGACACTATCGATTCGCCGGGCAATACAAGCAGCGGATTTTCTAAGTATTCAAAACACTACGTGGGCGCAGCACGCGATTATTTAATTTACAAACGCATAAATTATATGCGCGTAACACGTGGGGTAAGGTTACGGGGTGTAAGTGTGTATGATACGCTATTTAATTATTGTACAATGTGCAACATACGCCTCTAATATAATATATCGTGTACGTGTATACATATATTATTATACCGTATTTTATGTAGAACGGCAAAGACGCTACACTGGCGCGAATAGGATAAAATAAATTAGTGGGGGGAGGGGCTAATATATCTGTTTGATTGATTTAGCCTTCTCAAAATCGCATTAACCTCGTGCGATTTCAAAAAAAAAAAAAAAATTCCGAGGACGGTGACTATAACCGCGCGTTTTGACGGGGCTCAGCACCCCCCCCCCTCTAACTAATCTAGCCCATATTGCGAACCCTTGATCTGTTCAAAGTCAGCCGGAGACCAAGATGAATTATTGGACCTGTACCTGGGTTATACGCGCACAAACGGGGCGGTCGGGGGCCTACTTCTGCGGGCTTACGACCTATGACGGTTTTCGAAAAAAAAAAAAAAGTGAGCTTTTGAAAAGTTTTCGACAACTGCGACGATACTAAACCACAAACTAGCATTTTTCTACACATCATGTATTCGAATAAAAATACTGTAGAATAGCGTTTTAAATACTTCGGGTTAGGATGGTTAAAAGATAATTCAAATTTCAAAAAACTCCATAAATATAATAAATCTTGATAACGCGTTGAAGTCCGGGATGGGAAGATTTTCAATTAACCACTATTGCACATACATGCGTGTTCTCGTTGCTACTCTGTGGTGCTAAGGACGCACACGTATGTCTAGACAAATATAAAATCAGGAAAATTATTTTCAATCTTGTGATAACGGCAACAGATGGTAGACTACGTCCTGAATTCAGAGATCTGATAAAAACAAAAATCCGACAAATATCAAAGTAGTCATAAGCATAATATTTTTTTCAAGGTTCCAAAAGTATTATCGTAATCACTGTGATTATTACGTTAACTGAAATCTAATAATAAATAACCAATCACTAACTTGAATTATTCATACTTTCTAAAGTAACTACCAAAACGATAGAAAGAAAAATTTGTTATTTTTTGGATAAACTATCACAAAATAAATCGTTGTCAAAAAAAAAAAATAAATAATAATAATAATAATAATAAAATAAAATTTTACAACAGTAGGGCAGTGCACACTAGATAAAATTCTTTCAACAGTGAAAGGATAAAATATATTTGAAAAACGTATAATTGTTTTATAAAAAAAATGTAATATTTATCATTTTAAATACATATTTCAGAATTTAGGTCTCTTAGAAATGCACTAAAAATTTCTAAGAAAGTGTGAATTTTACGTTAATAACAAAATATGAATTTATTATTACGAAGATAAACCGATTATCAATCGATGTCAAATCAGTCGTCGATCTCTTTGAGGGTGACATAAACTATTTGATCAAAACGCTCGTTCAACAATTAAAAAAAAAAAATCTTAATGGCGAGATACGAAAAGATGTTTTTGATGATTTTAATTTGATTTTCGTTCAAAGGAAACTCGATGAACTAGTTAATATTAATACTGTTGTATAGTATAAAATATGAATTATATTGATGTAACAATATCGATTGTGGTATGACACACCACCTACCACCTATAATATTTATTTATTCCAAACAATATATATTTGTATTGAAAACGGGGGTGGGATCACCCTTCACTCGGATCATCCACTGGGATTATCGTTGGACGAGTGGAACGAAATTTTGGCCAACACTCGTGTTGCGGATGTATCTCTCTCCCTCTCACTGGTTTTTGGAGGACTTAAATTCACGTCGTAAACAACAGTGAACGTCTCTGCCAATGGAGCAATCACGGGGAAGATTAGGGGAATAAATCACACCAAGAGAAGTTTTAGATTCATTTTCAAGTGATAAAATCGGACCAAAAGTTTAGAGTCTAACTTTGGATCACGAATTTCTACTACTCGGTACATTTTAAACTGCCAAGTTTTTCAAAATTCTCCCATTTTATCAGCGTGGGATATGCCGAATTTTATTTATTTTATTTTTATTTTTTATTTTCAACGAATAGAGAATCAGTACTTTGATTTGATCATTGAAAATATCGCAATGCACTCTAAATTAAATTTTCGAAATAAAAACGAACACTTTCTGGTGTAAAGAAAAATCGGAAATATCTTATTACAATTTTTTTTCCTAACTAAAGCAATCGCCATATTATTATTATTAAATTTACTGTACGGTTACACACGTTCGTCTTACGGCGACCGGAGTCTCGTGCCGAGATTGCTTTTATATAAAAAAAATAATATTATATTCTAAAGAAACTGATTATTTTCAACGTGATTGCCTCCATTGAATTCGAAAATCCGGTGAATAATGCCTGGCGCTGAATACGTTCACCGCATTCGTACGGTGCGGACGGTAGCGTCTACGTCTGTGCTTGGGGAATTCGTAATTATTACGATGCTGTCAGAAATGCAAACTCAAAATGCACGTTAAAAGTAGAAAAAAAAAATAAATAAATAAATAATGAAACTAAATAAGAATTTCTTCGGGAGATCGTAATTTTTTCTGTGATGTTTGTCACCATTGACGAGTACGGTTTGCACAAAAATATTAACCATGTTCGTTAATAATATTTAAATAATTAATAAGAAAAAAAAAAAAAAACCTATCACGATGTTAGCGATGTCAAGTAAAAATAACTAAAAATTATTTAGATATAGATACTTTTAATAATATGCCATATTATGCGTTATGTGCTTGATAAATCACAAGTTACGTTTTCCTTTTATAGCTATTTTTGGATTTTTGACGCTTTTTTAGGATTTTTAGTG
The DNA here is from genome assembly GCA_025469315.1 of Stegophylla sp. TES_Ste_2020. Classification (NCBI taxonomy): domain Eukaryota; kingdom Metazoa; phylum Arthropoda; class Insecta; order Hemiptera; family Aphididae; genus Stegophylla; species Stegophylla sp. TES_Ste_2020. Next base: position 7,350 of record JAIPRM010014636.1, read on the forward strand.
CTTTTTGTTACTGGTGGAGATGGAATAAAAATCTTGGGAGGAGGGGGCATATTAGTTTGTTTAATAAGATATTTGGAGCCGGGGCTTTGAGTGGATTTAGAGGGAATAAGTCCGCCCTAAGCACCCCTCCCCCCTATCACTGCTATATTTTTTGCGCTTTTTTTTGTTTTAAAGTATCATGTTTTAAAATTTTTTCTGTATGTGTTTTAAATAAACTTATTTGAAAGGGTTGGTTGAATATTATTAGAACCACTACTAGAGGTCGGCTTTTGTAGGTATTTGCCTTTTATTTTTACTGATTTCAATTCTAAAACGTAAGTATGTGATCTATAAATTCGATTTATGCTACACATAATGAAATATTATTTTCCTTTTTTGTTTTTTTTCCAAAATTTGATTTTTTTGTTTTTTTTTTTTGCTGGATTTTTAGTGTTTTATTGTTTCATTTTAAATGTTTTTTTTTTAAAGAGCTACGTAATCTGGATTCTTATAATTATTAATACGTATCGTTATTATTAGCTATTTTATAATAAATACATGCTGTCGAGTGGGCCGATGCCATAAGCGACATGAGTCGCTAATTTACTTACATATTCACTACGGGAGGTTGTTATAAGTTTATTTTTTTTTATTTTTTCCCGAACCCCGAGGGGTTGTTATCCGTGTATTACGTTATTTCACTTAACAAAGTAGATGTAGTGCCCACACTACATAACAGTAGACGACGACACGCGATATATCCAGTGCTTAATTTGAGGATGAAGAAGGGGTAGAGTACCTCTTCTTTTTGAGGAAACAAAAAACGTACCCTTTCTAATTAATTATTGCTGAGAGTGGAATAATATGGTTGCGATCCACAGTTTTTTCATCAGCCGAATGCTAAATTATTATAATATGTAGGTCGTACCTAGCATATTAAATTTAAAAAAGCCGGACATACTTCGCACGATGGGTGTTCTTCGCACGACGGTTGTGATTCTCTTGACGGGTGTATTGAATTTTAAAGAAACGATAAATAATTTCTTCAATAAAGCCATTCTGAACGAGGGAAGTTAATAATATAAAAAATAAATGAGGAAAAAAATGTTGGAAAAATGTCCAACATCTTTTTTTCACATTTTCAAAATCTTTCTTATATAATTTTCTATCTATGTTTAAATTTTCATAAAATTCGGATCAAAAAATGATGGTTTCCGAGTCGTTTTTGTCAAATTTTGGGTAGTATTTTCCAAAAAAAAAATTGAAGATTGAGAAATTCAAAAAATAACCTCTCTAAAGCACAATCTAGAGGCAAATCCGGTTTCAAAAAGTTATTGATCGAAATTTTTGGACAAGTATTTCTATGCAAAAAGTTGTACACAGAAAAAAAAAAATAAACATCATTGTAAAAACACAAGCTTAGAACACTTCGTTCAGAATTTAAAACAAATTGAAAACAGTCAACATAATATCGACTATCCAGTTCAAGACTGCAACAACTCAAAAAACAACTTTTTTTCATGAGGGAAAATCGAAAAATCAATTAAATGTTTGGTCAATTATAAAATGTAAAATAATAGCTAGTAATACAATTTTTGGTATACACATAAGTCTTTAATTAATGTTCCCATTGTTACTAATATTATATAAATACATCAATTAATTTAATGAGTTGTGATTACATATTGCAGTTTTGAATGGAAATATTATTTTAATAAGGCTGTATGTCAAAATATTGCACTATTGAATTGAAACCCAATACACATTTTATTAGTTATAACAACGAAAATAAACCAAAACAAAATTCCTTTATTTAAAAAAAAAAAAAAAAAAACAATAAAAAATAATTTTTTTTTTCATATTATTATGATGTTTTATTTTTTTGCTACTTTTATCAGGTTAAAAATTAAAAACATTTGCAGTGATAATAATACCACACAGTAAAATATCATAATACATTTGTAGAGTTTACCCTTTTGGACCCAGAGTACACTGTAGTGTACCATTATTTCTAATTAATTATTATAGCTAATTAAATTGAGGCATGTATATGGTAATAATATTGTTATCAAAACAAAAATGCGTAGAAATCGAAAAACAATAATTGATATTGAATTGATAGGCAAAACGAATTTTATTCACAACAGTTTTCTCGCTAAGAAATAAATGAATGGATCGAGACAAATGTCATTATTATACATGATTTTAATTTTTCAAAAATGTTTGGTATGTATTTACTATTTATAGTAATTTGTGTTTACTTGAATATGATAAATGTATTTTGTATTTTACATTTTTTATTCATTTGATAAATATCGATGTGTTTAGTATTTTGTATTTAAATACAATTTTAAAAGTATTTGACTCATCGCTGCGCTCACTCGTGGCTCATGGAAATTTTTCCGTGAAAAGTCAAGTATGGTTTTACGTTGCGCGTTGAATTCGTGATAACCCGAGATGAACGAATAATAAAATATAATACGCGTGATGCGAAAAGAACTCGTTCGATTCGTAGAAAATAAAAATAGTATTATTTCCTTCCCGTTGCTGAGAAATAATTTTGTTAGTAAAGATATCAAAATAATATTATCTCGAGATACCGATATCGGTATTTTTGCGGTCCAAAACAATTGTTCCGGGGAAATTCCAAAAAATGGGTTCCAGGACATTTCGGTGAATGACATAGCAATAATAAAATATAATATTATATAATAAATAATATATCAGCGAGATACGAAGAAATTTGTTTTTTCTAAAAAAATTAAAAGTTATCCTACCACAACGCTAAAAATAGTATATAGTATGAAATTATAATAAGAATTTTTGTTTATTATTTTAGAATTTGAGTGGAGAGAAGAAGCTAGGCAGTGTTTTTCCAATAATGCTTATTTTTATTTATTACCACCAAACTTTTGAATTAGAATAAAGCCAATGTTTATTTAAGGCAATCCCCCGACACACTTTCCCTAAAAGATATATATATATATACCCCATGAAATATCTATAAATTTTAATTATGCAATATAATAAGTAATTGAATCAATTATTCTTTAATAGTAAACAATAAAAATTAATTAGATTAGATCTTAAAATCTAATTTGATTAAATATCCTAACAGCCAATCAGGTATGGACATAGTTTCGACCAATGACAATCGTTTTGCTTTCAATAATAAAATAAAATAAATTCATAGCAGTCATCAGACCGTCGTCTAACCTAACCTAACCTTAAAGAGGTCATTTTATGAATTTCTCAATTCTTCATTTTTTTTTTTTTTTTTTTTTTTGGAAAAAAATACCCAAAATTTGACAA
>JAIPRM010014638.1:0-10639 GCA_025469315.1 Stegophylla sp. TES_Ste_2020
CTAGTGGTAATGGAACCGGCCTAGTGCGCGACAGCACCAGGCTCGATTCCAGCCCGGCACTACGAATTTTTGCATTTTTTTTTCTTATATTATTAACTTCCTTCGTTCAGAATCGTTTTACTGAAGAGATGATTTATCGTTTCTTTAAAATTTAATACGCCCGTCAAGAGAATACCACCCATCGTGCGAAGTATGTCCGCTTTTTTAAATTGTATGAAATATTCTCGGTAACCATTTTTAGTAGTTGGTGAAAGTTTCAAGTTTCTAGCTGCATTGTTTTTGAAGTTATGTTAAAAAACAATTTTAAATTTAATGAAAATTCCAGTAATGACATATTTTGCCCTTTTTTTTAAATTTTTTGACAATTAAATAATAATTTATATTAAATTATTTTTTAATTTACTTTAGTAAAGTATTTGAAAAATGATCTCTCAAAAGTAGCATCCAAGGTTGACTTTGGATCTTTAAAGTTACTGATTGAAACTTTTGGACAATTATTTCTATACGAAAAAGTGTTTACAGAAGAAGAAAAAATAAATAAATGAACATTATTGTAAGAACATGAGCTTCTTCACTTCGTTCAGAATCTAAAATTGAACATTGTAATATTATTTTGAATTTTAAACAGTACTTTCTTATTGGTTCTTATTTATAATTACTTATTGTTATTTTAATATTAAGATAAAATATTCATAATTCATTTCATACCATTAAACAATGATATGTAACAACAACTAACAAGTACTAACTATAGTCTAAAGCCAACAAATATTTCTAATATTAATATAACTTCCTATTAATCTTTATACTCGTACTATTATAACTAAATATCAGTTACTACCTATACTTAGAATTCAACGGTTAATATGATAATTACTAAGAATATATATAGTTTAAACTTTAAAATGGTAAAAAACGATCTATTTTTATTATTTTTTATTATTTTTATATGCCTGACTTGAAATAAGCATTTAATTAAATACCTAGGCGTTTATTTTAGATTATGCTAATTTTTCTATTTTCTCTCTCTGGAAACACATTTTTATATTAAAACACTTGTCCAGAAGTTTCAATCAGCAACTCTGTAAATCCAGAATCACACCCAGATGATATTTTAGATAATTTAGGTCATCTTTCAAATGTTTTAATACTTTTTCCAAAAACGTAAAAAACCTGTCGTAAAATTGAAAAATGATTTTTAACAAACCTCAAAAATAGTGCAGCTAAAAACTTTAAACTTTCTTCAACTACTAAAAATGGTCACGAGCATTGGCGGATAGACCCACCGGGAAATCGGAATTTTCCTTGTAGGCCTTTATCCACTTTATATGATGAAGCCCTCGATCATAGTCCAGTAACGTTCAATTTATGTGCCAAACAATTCAGTTAATTAAAATGGTCGATTTTTTTTTTTTTTTTTTTTGTGAAAATGAAATATTGGTATTGGGAAGATTTTTATTACCAATAAGTTTGATCCAAAATGTTCCCTTTATAAATTAGAAATTTCATTCATTTTGTTATTTTAGAGATGTGATTTAACAAAACTCTCAATAATTTTGAATTCTAGAATATTGACGCTAAAAATTTTAAATATTCACCAATTATTATTATTCTTGAATACATCGATTTAGTGAAATCTTCAAAAAAAACTCTGCTACTTTAGTTAGAGCAATGTATTAGTATCTCATATTTTGAGAGTTTCTTTCTTATAGAATTTCAAATTTTAAATCCAACAAATTACAAATATATTTCATTAATTAAAGATTAACCACATATTTTCATTTATAAGTTCCAAGTTTCATAAATATTTACTAAAAAATTGAATTTTTATACGTCTTATTCAATGCTAAAATGTTGACAAAACTATTTATTTGCATGGATAATAGGTAGTAATTGTTGTTTTTCAATCAACAAACTTAACTATGAATTCTTATTCGGATAAATGTATGTTTTTATCAATGAATTCTCCACAAATTTTCTAAGATCCAAATTGTATGAAGACTGCTCGAAATTTTTAAAATTATAATTTTCTATGGCAAGTTATTCAAATTACAAAAAAATGATTGTTAAGTATTAACCTCGTTAAAATTGTCTATAAATTCACTTCTAGATAAACTATATTTGGTTAATATCAGTTAATGTAAAAGTCAGCTAAAATATCTGTTATAATCAAAATAATTTTATAATACATCTATTTTTGGAAGTTTATTATATATACGTAAATTATAGGTTTAAAGTTTTGATAGTCATTGGGCCAACTTTGTGACATATTAAAACAGTATTTGGCCTGAAACTTTTCTGTGGTTTTAACCACTTCATGTAAAAATAACGTGATTATATCTACCAAAAATGTATAAAACATTTTTAAAGTGCAGTGAGATACATTTTTTTTAAATTTAATTTAAAAATAATAACAATGTTTGATATTATCAGTATAGACAAGGAGATATAATACTCAAAAAAAAAAAGATAATCCCGTTTTTAACGGGACGTATGCTCACCCTAAGTACGCTGTACCTTGTAGCGTTGCTAATACGTGCAGATAAATCACGTGATTTACTACTATTCCATATACCATGGATAACGAACCTGTGGCTGAATTTCAGTGGTACGCGATAAAAAATTTAATACATTTTTAGAATCTGAACGAAGTGAAGAAGCTTATGATTTTACAATGATGTTTATTTTTTTTTCTTTAAACACTTTTTCGTATAGAAATACTTGTCAAAAAGTTTCGAACAGTATCTCTATAGAACCGGAATTGTACCTAGATGGTACTTTAGAGAGGTCATTTTTCCAATTTCTCAATACTTTTTCAAAAAACGGGGAAAAACTGTCGAAAACTTAACGAAAAACGGCAAAATACGCAATTACCGAAATTTCCGTAAAACTGAAAATTACTTTTTGACATAACTTCTAAAATAATGCAGCAAAAGATTTGAAATTTTCACCAACCATTAAAAATAGCTACGAAAACATTTCATAAAAATTTCAAAAAGATTTGATCAAGTTTGAGTTAAGAACGGCATTTTGAAAATTTCGGAAATATCTCATTTTTTGTTAGTTTTTATGTAATAAAATTTTTAATTTTTGATATTAAGACTTGGAAATTTAATATGATCTCACTGACATATATGTCTAATCGATCTGAAAAAATCTCAAAAATCGTTAGTCAATTTTTTTTTTTATACCTCTTTGAATTTAGGATTTCGATGTAATTCGTTAGTTATTCCTACAATTACGCACTTTAACGTACATATAAGAAAATTGGCTTTACCAATTGTTTTGAAATTTGGTGCCTAGATAGAGAATTTCATTGCGAATATTTTGGTCCAATAAAAAATACGCGATAAAAAATTTAATACATTTTTAGAATCTGAACGAAGTGAAGAAGCTTATAATTTTACAATGAAGTTTATTATTTCCCCTTCTAAGAACACTTGTATAGATATACTTGTCCAAAAGTTTCAACCGTCAACATTTTAAATCAGAATTCAGATCTAGACGGTAATTCAGAGAGGTCATTTTTTGAAATTCATATTTTTCAAATGGTTGACCCAGCGTATAAGTTTATTTCACGTCATTTTATTTTGGTTTGACTGTTTATTTGGTTACTATAGAAAATTTGATAGAAACCAAATAATCTGTGGAATAATATGGTAATCACAGTAACAAAAGCTCAACTCAGAATCGTTTTATTAAAGAATTATATTATCATTTCTTTAAAATGCAATACACCCACTAAGAAAATCCCACCTAAGCAGTGGCGTACACAGAGGTGGGCTAAGGGGTTGAAGCCTCCACCATTGTCCGTATAATATTTTATTTTGTATAGAGATAAAGATTAAGTTTAATTAGATATCTTGCAATTGTTTTATTTTTTTTACTACATTTTTGAGTGGGAACCTATACCTAGTTGAATTAAGTTTTATTTAATTTATCATTAAGATTCGAAATTTTCAAAAATAACCTACTACCACTTTAATATGTAAAACAATATTGTATAAAATTGATTATGTTTATTTAGTAATAAATCCAAAATATTGATCTTCAACTCTAAACAAATGGAAATTTCCCACATATCCTAAATAGTATTTAACAGATTCGATAAAATTATCAAACAACTTTAGCTTCATTGAGTGAGGACATATAAAATTATTAAAAACTTATTTTTTTATCGTGTAGTAAATGTTAAGGAACAGAGATGATTTTAAATTTTATGACCATATACCTATTTAATAGAAACTCACTCAGTGGGGTGCTTAATAAGGGTAGAAATTAGCTTCACTGATATTTTACCATGGGGTCAAAATGATAATTTTGCATAGGTACGTGTTGCCGTGCCGTGGTGGGCCTTGGGGGCAAGCGCCCCGGGCGCATGGTTTAAAGGGGTGCCAAAAATAGTTTTTATGATAATTTTTATAATATTTTAAACTATATATAAATAAAAAAAACTCTAGCTTCTTTACTTCATTCAGAATCTAAAAAAAAACTAAGAAAGTTATTTTGGACCATTACAAATTATTTCTGAACAAACCATTACAAATTATTTAGCTTTATAATAAATTATTGTATTCTTTATCTCAAATATACTGTTCGTCAAGCACACAGGGTGCGATAAGTGATAGTCAAAAATAACCAGAATATAATTGTTTGTCATCATTTTTCTTTATAACCGTTTGAAATTATAATTTCGACAAAATTCGTTAGTTTTACTTAAAATTACTCACTTAAACGTACATAAAAGTAAATTGGCCCACCGATTTTTTTTAAAACTTGGTGACTAGATAGAGAATTTTATTGCAAATATTTTGGTGTAATAAAATTATGAGCGAACAAAGATTTAAACATTTTACAAGGATTAGACTGAAAAAAAATTGAAGAAAGTACGGAAAATTTTATCGTGTTTTAAGTATTTATATTTTTAGATAATGAGTACACTAAAAGTTAGGTAATGCTTTTCTCTTATCTTATCCTAAGTATTTTTCGACGCTAAATTTAATACGATACAAACTGGTAATTATAGCGTGGCTTTTGACTGCCGCTCAAATACATTTCTCAAGGCCGCGACGCCTTATCACTTATCAGTTATCACAAATTACACGGACTATGTTACGTTGAAATCGGCAACGCAAACACACAAACACACAATATTCGGGTTACTCAACGTTACAACTCGACTCGACTCGACTCGAAAAAAATCATATAAAATACATTATTCACCCAACACTATTAAATAACAGTAGTAGTAATTAAATCTAACAGACTATTATAATTTGTATATTATCTGAAGCTCCGTTAAGAATCATTTTATTGAAGAAATGATTTATCGTTTCTTTAAAAGTCAATACACCCATCAAGAACATCCCACCCGAGGAGCAAAGAACACTCCGACAGGCGAAGTACACATTTTTTTTTTTTATGAAGGGGGGGGGGGTACGCGAATAGTTTTAATACCTTGGATTGCAAAATTTTAGCACTATACCTAAAAGAGGTTCGCCACCTCTGCAGTATACTGAGCAGATGTTTTATTATGAATATCTTGATGTGAAATATTTAATAATTAAGTATGTAATACTCACACTGTTATATCATTCATCTTTTTGCTGTCGTATCACAGGTTAAAAGAAAAATATTAAAATCAAATAAAAGTTTTTGCATCTAGATTGTGTTTTAAAAAGGTCATTTTTTGAATTTATCGATTCTTAAATTTTTTTGGGGATAAACTACCCGAAATTTGACAAAAAAGATTCGGAAACCATAATATTTTAATAAAAACTTTGTGAAAATTTAAACATAGATGGACAATTATATGAAAAAATTTTGGCACTAGAAAATTTCGAATATGTGAAAAAAAATTTTGTACATTTTTCTAACACTTTTTCTTTTTTTTTTATTTGTTAGATAAAAAAAAAAAAAAAAAAAGTAAGTAAAACATAGACAAGAAAGCCGAGCATACATACATACCACAGATTTTTTTCGCTGTTCAGGTCAGATACTCTTGGTGGATATATTGAAAATGACGATTATTATTATTCTTTATATTATTAACTTCTTTCGTTTAGAATCGTTTTATTATATCACACCCTCAAAGATTATCTGATGACCCGAGGAGCAAAAAATTTCCGTAGTGCTAAGTATGTCCGGCTTTCTTGTCTATACTTTACTTTATATTTTTAATAATTTCATGTACTTGAATATTCTTTCATTGTGTTCTCTGACAAGACATCATTTATTTTTAACTTGTAAAATCTACAAATTATAATATTAATCGGCAAAAGGTTATTTTTTCAATCCCTTTTTCTCAAAAATGCATGAACCAATTTTTATTTTTTATCATGAAAGATATTTGAATATTTGACTGTAGAAGTGTCATCACACCTTTAAAATACACACACACCCTTCCCCAAAAAATATTCCTGGCTACGACTCTGAGTGGGACCAAATTTCTATGAACTCTAGAAACCCTATAAATGTAAAATTAGATGTATATTTTATGTACTTAACAGAATAATTTTTAGTACGGCATTTTAGTTCAATGAGTGTATGATATGGACGTTCAGTGTACAAACACACCAAATGAAATAATATTGCTATTCTGGTCGAATTTCGACCACTCGGTGACACTAGTATACAGTGGTGGATCTAGAACCCTAATTTGGAGGGATCGATTAGACAAAAATAGATCAAATATAGGTACATAAAATTAATACATTTTTACACGTACTAAGCATTTTTTTTTAAATTGCTGGGGGGGGAGGCGATTATCCCTCATTGCCCTCTTGGATCCACGTTTCCTAGTATAACATAAATTTAAAAAGTTTGAGTGGCATTTCAATTTTAAATTTCCGTCTGAGCTCTCCACGCAAATTATTCCTTTGAGTGAAAAATGTAAACTTATTTACTCAATATTGTTCTATGTAAGTAGTATACAATTTTATTATTCAATATTTACTCTCATATATAATATTGAGACAAGTATCAAATAGAGCTAAATAAAAATTGCCAAAAGAAAAATATGAAAACACTGCTTGTGTTATTATTAAAATTAAAATAAACATAAAGACTGAAGTCTCGGGGGAGGGGCGAGTCATGATCCCCATGACCCTTTCCTTGGATCTGCCACTGCATTTAACAAACAACTGGTAAAATATATCTTTTTAAGAAAAGGGAAAACTAAATAATTTTCACATTTATTCCAATAATAATAATTATTATTATTATTATTGTCTATATATTATATTAATATATACAATCGTACAATAAATTTAATGTATTTTTAATCTTATACAGGCAGTTATACCGTAAAGGACAGTTTTGGCAATAGTTGTGGAAAGTAATGAGACAATTTTGAAACGACTCAATCAAGATGTACTGGAAATGTAAGATCTTCGAGAAATTGGCATAACCAATAAAGGACACATAAATAGCATACTTGAAGATATCAAAGAATTTAATACAGCGTGTAAAAACAATTAGAATTATAAAAAAATTTATTTTAGTGGCCTTTTAGATATTTACCGCCCTTGTACCTATAACAATTACTACCGATTTACTGTTCGTTGATATAGAATTTTACGTTTGTTATAAAATATTGTAGGTAGTTTCGGGCAACACTGTGATTAATAATATAAATTGTTCATTTAATTGTTAAATATTTAAATTTCAGATATAACAGGGCGTATATGATGCAAGAACTTCTTCTGGGTCCCCGTTTAAATTCTTAATTGCTACCTATATCACACAGTAGGCAAGATTATAATATTTAAAATGGAACAAAATAATTTTTAAGGGTTTTCAATTAGATTTGAAGTTAATATTTAAGGCTAGAGTATAACAAAGATATGCTTCTATGTAGATACGCTTAATAACATAATTTAACAAAAGAACATGAAATTTACACATTTTGTTTAGTTAAGTTTAGTTAAATGGTAGTATTTTAATATTTTAAATTACAGTATATTTTATGAAACATTTTTATTTGTTTTTTAGATTTTAAATTATGATTTATTAGCATTTATTTTATTCTCCATTGCTTCCTTCAGTTTCACTTGCAGTCACTATACGGTTCACTGTTATAGTCTTCAGAATTTATAATGTTATTTATATGTATATATGTAGTTATAAAAATAGCTGATAGGCAGCTGGATTCTTTTCTTTATATAATCCATAAACTTAAGAAATAGCGAGAGAAAAATTCGAAGAACTAGTCAGAATAAAAATAATGTATTTTGACATAAATTTAAGATTAAAAGAAATAAGATATTTTGCAAAAAATATTATTACACTTATTTAGGTGCCAATAACACAACAGTTAAACGATGCTATTTTAAAATGTATAGACTAAATAAACTCAATAAATTGTTAATAATATAAGCAGATAGTTGTATAAATGATATCAAAAAACAGAAATATTCATTAACATAGGTACCTACATTTATCAGCGTTGAAAAATAATATGTTATTGTTGTTTCAACTATTTATATACGTATAATACATAAATATTTATACATACATATACATCTTTTTTTTCAGAACAAATTTGAAATTTATTTAAGTAGATTGATTTTTTTTTTTTTTTTTTTTTGTGCTGTTAAAATAGTTTTAAACAATTTAAATATTATAAGATTAAAAAAAAAATCAATTGTAAATAATAAATAAATATTTTATAATGCCTATTATGAAAGATAATAATTGTTAATGTTATTATTACTTACTGGTATGGCACGATTGCGCACAGTTTACCTTTTTACCTAAACAAAACACAACACGATTGCGCGTTTTTTACCTTTTTATATTTGATCAAACACAACATGACTACACATCTTTTTTTCAGATTTGAAAATTTTGTTTAATATTATTGAATTCAAAGAAATTAACAATTGTTTATAATATTTAATGTACCTAGTAAATTTTAGTAGTATAATGTAATACGTGTATAGTCGTAAATATTGATTGCACATCAAACAAAAAATAAATTATAACAAAAATTATTGTTAATTATTAATATTATTTATTTTTGACCATAATAGGTATTATGTAAGTATTAATGTTGGAAATTTTTTTGAATTTTATCAATAAGTATCAATACATATTATTATAAATTATTATTAAAGATAAGATGTTGATGACAAATAGATTTTTTTTCCTATGCAATGCTCTTCAAGCTAAAAATTCGTTTCATGCCTCCCTGATTCAGAATATGAAAATTTAATCTTGCATTTTTAGACGTTTTGGTTATAAATGCATTGTTTTTGATTTCTAAAGTCATTTTTTTTAATTTTTACGACATTATTTCATTTTACAAATTATTTTTTGTAGTTTTTGTTAATTAACGGTCATTTTTCAAATAAAATTAACATTTTCAGAAACAATTTTACATTTTTAAAAATATTTTTAACAAAATTATTGAAGAGTTTTTGTTACAATTACATTTACTTCATTGGTAGATACTAGGTGCTCACACTGTATATATATAAGTAATATATAAGTAAAAAATTCGTAATCGTGTTGTGTTTTCTTCAGGTAAAATAGTAAAAAGTACGCAATCGTGTAAAACCGATTACTTACCATGTTCATAAACTTTTTTGTTATATACATTTTAATACCTTACGGCTTACAATATATATTATATATTATTATTATTATATATATTATTATATTATTATACAATATATATTTAAATAAAGGAATTAAATACCTACTTAATTCTTTTTCAATATGTTATATTTTATAAATAAATCTATAGGTATATAATATATATACTGTTTTTAATTAAAATACATTTTAAGTTGTATTGTTCTATTTCAATATGCTTAAGTAATTTTGGGTATATGAACATTGTTTAAAAACAATAATGCTATTTTAAAATTTAAATTATTTTCATTTTTATTGGATATTTTGTCAGAAATTATATACTTAGCTGTTTCATTGATTACACAAATTAATTTAAAAAATACCTATGTATATAGTCAGATTGGTCAGAATAATATAAAAATTTGAATAAGAAAATTAATGTTATAAAAAACAAAAGATAATAAAATGTAAACTAGCTTTAGCGTTTGTTTTATGATGTTTTATTTTGTTAAATGTTTAAAATAAATGAGCGTTTGTTTCATTTAATTGTTTTAAATATGCTAAAAAAATGGTATTAAAATAAAATACTTTTGTATTTTGCCCATTTTTGACGTATGTACGTATGTATATTACATTTAACTCATACAAAAAAAATCCATAATGGGTCCATTTTTTTATGCAAAAAAAAGAAGTAAACGCTTATTTTTTACCCCATGAAGGAGGGAGATTCCCCACCCCTTCATCCTCTCACAATTCAATCTCTGCCCGTACATTGTTATAGCAAACATTCTAATTTTGTGCAGTGTTATCTTGCTGACATGACTGTTTTTCATATAATAAAGGTCAGTGGCAAGGAGTGGGGGGGGGGTGATCCGCCCCGGGTGGCACTTGTTAGGAAGACCGGCTAAATAAAGGTTGTTTCCACTTAGCGGTAATTTTAAAAAAAAGCGGACATACTTCGCACGATGGGTGTACTTCGCACGACAGGTGGTATTCTCTTGACGGGCGTATTATATTTTAAAGAAACGATAAATCATTTCTTCAGTAAAACGATTCTGAACGA
>JAIPRM010014639.1:0-10637 GCA_025469315.1 Stegophylla sp. TES_Ste_2020
TATATATATTATGAGAATATTTTATGCTATGAATATTAGTTATATGAATATGAAACAATTGAATAAAAGTTAAAACCAATTTTATGGGTTCAAAAAATACGACCGATGGAGGGGGCCATGGCCCCGTAGCCCTCCCATTGGCTACGCCACTGGTGTTTATGATATCAGTAATTTTATTCAGGTGTAATACTTCATTCTTCTTTTTACTTCTTAATAAACACTTATTTCATACAATCAACAAATATTATGTGTTTTTAAGCTTTTCATTAGGAATTGTAAAAACTTCAAAAATGTTGTTATTTGAAAAATCCTGTTTGCTTCTATATAGTTCGAGCAAAATTAAAATACTATTCTTTGATTTGTTCACCATACGACATAGGTACTAAAAATATTAAATTCAATTTGTTTAGACCAGAGGTTCCCAAACTGTGGGTAATGACTCAATAGTGGGTCAAAAAATTTGAGAGTAGAGGACACGAGGAAGAAAATTATTTTGTTATTACACACTGTGGGTCCGTGACCAATTAGAGGGATAGAAGCCCAAAATTGTTAAGGTTTGTTGTAATGTGTGGTGATTGGGGGCTGTTCTGTTCTTACACAACTACCTGTGTTAAAATTTGTGGGCTGGGCGGAAGTAATGCGTGAGTAGACACCACCCAGTTCTTGGTTTTCAGTTGAAAAGAAAAAAAGAAGAAGTATATATGGTTTTAGTTAAATGCAATTGATATTATTGCAAAAAAACATAAGTATTGAATAAGACACGATAAATTAATCTGTCTACTTAGTTATTAAAATCCAATAATACGAGGATAAGTGTTATTTAGCACGACACAATAAATAATTTGTTAAATTTTATGAATTTATTACAATCACGTATCAGTTCGTTTTCCTAACGGTTACTCCATAAACTTTGATTGACTATGATTTTTTTTTTTTACATTCCGTACGGAGTATCCCATATCAGAAGCAAAGAATACCCACGGTGCGACGACGTATGGCCGGATTTTTATACTTTATCACGATTAGCCCAGTTAGAACACAAATATTTTGTTTTTCTTCCAAAGTTACATTAATATTATTATTATTATTACTATTATTATCATCGTCGTCGTCGTCCTCGTGAAGTGTTTGCGTGTGTGGCCGACTGTGGAGGGTCTAAAAATTCGTGCGAAAAAACACGTCACGCGACGTCGACTGCGACACCGTTCGGTTGATTAGTCGCGATGCTGCGAATATTCGCACGGTATAATCTCGTGTGATCCATTGCCAAAACACTCATCACACGCGCGCACGCGCGTCAGTGTCCCGCCGCGGCAGGGACGTTTTATTTCTCGAACTTCACGCCGTCACCGACGTCCCAGCCTCCACTTACAGATAATAATTGTCGACTGCGGCAGAACGTCGTCGCCCGATTTCCTCGAAAATCCCAATATTATCATTATAGCGCTAGGGACTTATAGCTCTCAAAAAAAAACTTAAAACATGACGTATGCATTTATGCTCTAAAAATATGCAAAAATGCTAAAATAATCTCCTATAAAACATAAACTGAACTGTAAAAAGTCGAAATATTTCAAAAATTTATTGTATAATTTATTTTAATAGGTATCATTAATCATTTTCCTATAATTTATGAATTTTTTTTTTTTTTTAATCTTTATTCTTTTTAAACTTACATTTAAACAAATAAAAATATCAAATAATATTCAATCTCTTCAGATATTCAGTAAAAAATATTCCAGTTCCAAGAAAACTCAAATTAAATATTGAAAAATATGCACTTAAAATTCAAATATAATCGAAATATGCACTTATATCCAAAAAAACTGCATACAACTCCTGGTGTATTATGGAAACGTATTTCTACGTTACTAAGTTATGTTTTAAATCTCACTATAAACTTTTTTTCCCACTCGGGAGTCCTTTTGGTTTTCGCGAACGATACCTGCACGCAGGATTTCAGAGGGTATTCAGCCCTTCAACCGCATCGTAAACATTGACCAACGGTCATCGTTACCTGAACCGGTGTGCTGCGTCGACAAATCGGAAATCGGTCAAGGGTTCATGATACGTGGGGTGGCGACGGGGGGTGGCAGCCTGCGAGTCTCAAAACTTTATAATAACAATCGTTATAATGAATCATTATTATTTAAGTACAGTTTGAATATTAAAGACGGACCGCGCGCACATTATGTTCTAAATGTAAAACGGGTTTTCGAGACAAAAGAATTTCATAACAAACGAAAAATTGTAGGTATTATGTAAAACTTTATAAACAGAATTTAATGTAGCACAATAATTAATATGATTTCGCGCGTAACGAATTATAATTTTTTTTTTCTCCCGCCGTTTTATTGTTACCTTAAATTAATTATGTCACGAGCACAGATCGCGACCAACTATAAAAAATAAAATAAAATAAAAAAAAGGTAAACGGACATTTTCTCACCGGATATTCTACCCCCACCCCCTCCTTCTTCCACCGTATCGTTGTTGATAATTATACTCGCGATTCCCGGACATTTTCTCTTCGAGCTTTTATATCAGTGAACACTTTTTTTTTTTCCAGAATCTCTTTTAATAATATAATAAAATATAAATATATATATATATATTTGAAGTAAAATTCGGATAAATAATAGTATTGTAAAAATTGAACTCTGTCTGTTGATTAAAAGTAGGCGTTCGGGTGGTACCTAATTAAGAGAAAATAAATTAAAGAAGAATTCCTGCGTGCGTTGTAATGGAAATATATCAGTTATTTGCAGTTATTTAATAATTATTTTCGTTTAAAAAATATGACATACTCAGTAAATCATTAATTAGTTTCGCATCTTTTATTTATAGTTAATAAAAATATATATTAATAATTCATAATGTTTTTGTTTCTTATTTGCGTTAAAATAGTTAAAAAAAACAGTTAAAACAGAAGAAATAAATTAGTTATTTTAATACTTATATAAAATAAATATAAAAAACACAAATATAGCATTGCCATTCGTTTGATATAGGTATGTAAACAATTAAGATTAAGGAAAAAAGAGTATTGGTTGAAATACACGAGGAGGGACACTTGTTGAAAGAACCAAACGAAACATAGATCAAAGACACCCTATGTATAGGTTTACTTGTAGGAATCCAAAGAAGAATTAAATCTCGAAAATGTTTTACTGTCAATTCAAACACTACCCAAAACAACAGCTCAGTTGACGTAAATGGAGAAAAAAGCTGCAAGGTCTTGTGCCACCTGCCGAACACTTACCACTCAGGAGGAATCAATCATTGATCATATGGAAGACAGTAAATAGGTGAAGAACAAGGGTATTTAAAACAAAAGCAAGCGTGGCTATATGGGGATACCAATTTTGAGAAGAAATGCGGTGAAATCCAATCAAATTTATATTTACTAATAAGCAAATTTTAAAACGGAAATCTAACCAGAGACCTCTACAATTAATAATTATTATAATGCGCAATAATTTTACATCAACTATTAATTGGAGACGGTCAAAAATTATCTCGTCCTTCGGCAGAAGGCATCATCCTTCAGCCTCACAACACGATATTATTTCTACTCAGGGCTAGGTTTTCGAAATTCGGGCAGTTCGTCATTTTCGCGATAAACACGGGGCACGAACTGGAATCCTATTCGCTTGGAATTTCCATCAAATGACATTTCGTTGACGGGCTCTGCTACTCGGCATCGATACAATAATATATAGCACACTTAAAATAAGAGTAAATTATGGTGAGTAAAAACAAATAAAATATACAGTGTCGGCGGCGCAACGAAAAGTTGTAGTCCAAAGTCATGACCCTCTACCAAGTCGCCCCTAATGCGTCACACTGACCCAACGACACACTGTGAACGACGACGACGGTGATCAATTATCCATGGCCGCATGTTTGACATAATATTCTACGATTCTCTATTGTGGCAAGATTTAAATTTAAATGACCATTACTCACGAACCGGACAACGATACAGTCCAGTGGTTCTCAATATTTTCCATACCAAAATTATAATTTTCGGTGACATTATTCGCGTCAATAGTAATAACACACACTACATGCAGTTCTCATATATATATATATTTGGTTAGGTAAGGTCTGCAATTGTATTGTTTGCAATTAATAATATTATTTTCTGTTTTTACCACATAGTAATACTATTAGAAAATTTCAATAGAATATTTGGGGTGGGAGGGGAGGGAGAATATTATAATCAAAATAAATTTAATGACAACAAACTTTTGTTTTTGGCAGTAGGCGGTAAAAATAATTAGAATTAGCCCTGATGAACACAAGAATTATACTAAGAATCAGAAGAATGCATTAAGTCAGAAAAATAAAATGCTGAACGTGATATTATTTACATGTTGAAAACGAATATACAAGAAACGTTTTATAACGATTTAAGAAATACGGAAGATAATCGAGAAAAATAAAAGTCGGGAGGGAAAGTAATCTTTTGGGAATTGCAAATAAGGAAAAAAAATATTGAACAAGAAATAACATTTTAGAGAAAAAATTCCCAGAAATTATATTTTGATCGGTGAACATAATATTAGGCACAAAATTCAATATCGGATACGTAATTCTTTAGACAGAAATATATGTGAATAAAAAACTTTAAATGATAATTACAGAAAAGGTATTTCTTATTATAACATTTCTGAAAAATGCAAAACTTAATTTTCCTTTTTTTTAAACTTTCTACAACTTTGTTTTGTATCTTTTTTGTAGAGCGTTTATAATTGTATAATATTTTAATCCATGGTCATAGCCTAAGTTAATTTTGAAAATCACAACACCCCTCACTCGAATTTTGCTATCGTTTTCAAATTTTTGCGCAATATATTTATTTTTTTACTGTTTTTTAATTTTTGTATTCCAGCTCAATATTATCACGTATCATATTTACTTCCTAGGTCTGACTTTCGTGATTTTATATTTTCCTAATACCGTAGTATTATGTTCTGTTACAACAATAGTTTCTAGTTTTCCGATTATAATTATTTTTCTTTCGAAAATCTTTTTTAAGTACATTTTTCTTTTAATGCATTTATTCGCCACGATTCTATGCGTTTTATGCGCCCCCTAATAAATTACAAAATCACAAGAATTGAAAACATAATAAAGGAAAATAAAATGCTTACAAATATTATTATTATTATTATTATTATTATTATTACTATAACCAATTGAACTAAAAGCGTAAAAATAACAATAACCGTTTCATAACATAGTAAAAACGTGTATCTTCTCGGAATAATTATTGGACAATGCAATAGCGACAAAACACACACACAATAAAATATTTTACGCGCAAAGATGTACAATAAAATAGGAATAAGGTCTATACAATTTTATGTATAAGCCAGCATTGACTTTGTAATGATTGTTTACAATACAACGTTTTTTATTTGTAACTTCCGCAGAAACGATTAATTTATGGAAATTTTTCGAATAGATCCGAAAACCGCAAAATTCATTCACAAAATATTATTCTCCCCGACAAACCCCATTGTAGTCTTAAAAATATATTGATATTATGATCTTTTTTATATTAGTAATGAGTTCTAAAGATTTAATCAATCGACCGCCCATTCAATTTCGTGATTTATTTTCATTTTTTGTTTTTGAAAAAATGTTCTCATATTTAATAATTTTGTTAATATCAATATATATCATCAAATGTCTGATACAATACATAATATTAAATAGAAACCAATTATTTTAAACTACACATATTGTTCTAGTAAATCCTTCTAATCGCATAATTATTATCAAAAAAAAAAAAAAAAAAACCTCATTCGAAATTCTATGAACGTATACGCCTGTAAATTAATTGTATTTAAGACTTGGTGTGTGTCCGACAAAATAAATGCTTTCTTACTTAAGCTGAATTCAGAAAATTTCAAATAAATGTGACAGATTTCTCTCCAAAAAAAAAAAAAAAATATTATGTCAACAATGGAATAACAAATTATTAATGTAGTAATAGCTGATCTACGCACTTTTTTTTTTTTTTTTTTTTGATTCTAAAGTAGCCAAGCTACACATTTTTTCACTTTGTTTCTTCGTGGAAAGTATATAAAATATATATTATGATATAGGATGTGTGAAGAAGGAATTCCAATATTATAATATGTAGTCACAATTCGAAATTCACCATTTATTTTTGATACACCCTGTATATATTTATATGTGGGTGTGTACTCGTGTACTGTATAATATATATATATATATTAAATTTAAACGAATACAAATTACAGAAAATTCACCAACGTGTTCTGTTTATGATTTATTATAATTATAACGTATGTAACAACTCTTGTCAGTGGTATGTAATGTAGAAAAAAAAAACTTGACAGAAAAATGAAAAAAAGAAATCTTCACTTTACACTCCATTCTTGACCTGTCCCAACTGAAACTCAAAAAGTTTTAGACGATTTCATCCTTGTCAAAAAACGATTAAAAATAAATATGGCAACACGTAAAAAATATTATTAAATTATCTCAAAACGCAATTGTACGGAAAACAAATGTTTCGGTAAGTCATTAAATGAAACACACAAATTACGACAGTCAACAGTAGACCGTTATTGTTAAATTTTATCACAGGTACTTACATTTACTAATTAGATTAAAAATATCATATACAAATCTACAGGTGGATACCTAAAACTGAATTTATTATTTATTTCAGTGAGTGCATTAAAATTATTTATATCTGAAATATAAATAAACTTCTTTTTTTTTTTTTTTTAAAGTATTTTTCCCGTTTTATAATGATTTATTAAATATTGTCGTATAGATTCATACGTAGGGTTGCTACCTCTCCGGTTTTACATGACGTAGAATATACGTATTAGATTTATAATTTATATATATAGCTTTTTGATATGCCACAAGAAGCATCATCGCGATAAGGATTTTTTTCGAGGGAAGTCTCCGCTTGAAAAATTTCTAATGCAATCATTTGAATAAAAAAATTATAATCAACGTAAATCAACAGTAAACAGAAATTAATTAAATAAAAATGTCTTGTAGGAAAATCTAACAGCCTATTCTCTTAGTAAATAACTGAAACGTAGCATTGGAATATTCCAGAAATGTGAATTTCTAAAGCATGTTTTAAGTGTTATATTAAACAACAATACTATAAGTAGTTATCTTGTTTCTCCATTTCTTCTAAAATATCTCAATAACTTATTGCCAATTATAATTTGTAATGGATATCCTGACTACAACGATGTCCTAACACGTTAAATATTTCATAAAATAGTGAACAATGATGAAATATTATATTTATTACAACCATGTTAACATTTTTTAGTTAATAGTTTAGTTATGGCTTACACAATTATTATAAAAATAAATTTTTTTAGTGTTTTAAATTGAATAAAATTTTCATAAATTCAAGGGGTTGTCCAAAACATACCCGAAACATCCCCTTTGGTTGTGCCACTAACAAGAACAATAATTCTAAAAAACTTTCAGAGATATTATAAAATTCGATTTATTTACTATAAATATGTTGGTTTATAAACATTTCTTGCATTTAATCACCTACCCCTAACTTTTCAACCCTAAAAATTATTGCATTAGACGCATTAGTGACCAGGTCTACTGTCTTGCAAAGGTGAGTACCCTATTCGTATACGTAGAACAAAACTAAACATAATATCAATATACGATTTCGCATTGTAAATCCTTGATAGTTAAAACTAATGTGTTGCTTATTCCACGATTATCCACGTAGATGTAAAGTTTTATAACATTAATTAGCGCAGATTAACTGAAAACAATTAAACGAAAAATTTAATAACGTTTAACTTCAATAAAAATCAGTAACGTTTAAGCTATCATAATGGTAAACGAAATAAATTTAATTATAGCTCTGATCTAACGTACGATAATGGGCTGTTTTAATGCACCGGGAAAAAGCACAATAATTGGGTTAAAAATGAAAGCAATTTCTTTTATTTCACTTTATCATACACATACTTTACGTCACATATTAAATCCACCAAAACCTGCGCTCTTTAGCTTACAAACAAAATTTGCTGCGCAGGTAAATAATTTATTGAATAATAATAATAATAATGCGTTACGAGCTCTGACGGTTTCGCATATTGAGATATGAAATATTTAAATCGAAATACGCGTTAAGCCGACGCATTGATTAGTTTCTGGAATAACTAAGAAGCTTATTAGAAATTTACATTAAGTTTTCAGCACTAATAATGCACAGAACTGTGTTATGATAAAAAGTTTCTACACATAAAATAATACGTGCGGTTTCCAAGACAAACACATCTGATAATTCATTAATCCGAATTAGTTAAACACGGGCATTGCCGAGAGAAGGAAACTGTATCCAGGATTTTCTATCCCCAGGACGACTTTTCGAGGATAGTCTAAAACGTCAACGACTCGGGGACACCGGCTAAGTAAACATTTGCTACGACAACGCGGCACAAAGCACATACGTGCTATAGTCGGTACCAATTACACCACGTATAACGTAGTGTAGAGGGTCAAATTTCCAACGATATTCGCACTACGAGTCCAACAAACGTCTCTGCACTTCTACATTTTAGCGGGTTTCATTTGTAAAAGTGCAGTAGGGATAGGGAATATAAAATAAGCAATTGACTTGGTAAATATATAAACTCGAGATGTGTAATTGAATTTACTTTATAGAAGGTATGACGCATATACTATATCAAAATTTGGAAAAAAAACCAAAATTCTGCATGTCATCTACCTAATGTTTGGTAAAAACAGAATTTCATTTATGCTAAAAAATAGATGTTATATTGAATTTATTATTGACACCGGGTAAGAGCTAGTTTTTGATAATTTTTATTTCCTTATAAATTACAAGTACTACATATTTTTTAAGTACCAACAGCGATTACCACCGATTGTCGTATTTAATGAAAAGTCGATCATGTGAGACCTAACACATGAACGTATTCATTAATATATAATTCAGGACGCTTTGCTGTATTTTAAGTTTTGTACATCGCTATAAGGATAAGTGGTGTAATTGAAACTAAAAATTTTTAAATGAACCAATATTATGAAATAAAATAAAAGTGTGTACTTCGCACCTCAAGTGGGATACTCTTGGCGAGTGTGTTGATCTTCAAAAAAACGATAAATCATTTCTTTCGTAAAACGATTCTGACCGGAGCTTCCGACTAATACACGATAATAATTAACAGTTTTGAAACATTGAACTAAAAACGATTTTGTTACAATATTTGCTAAATAAGAAAATTGATTTTCATTTATTCACTTACAGCTATAAACAATTTCGAATTACAATAAAATATAAACATCATAATAAAATAAAAAAATAAAGCGGCTCTAATTATTGTAAATCAACATTAATTCACTACAACATAAGTAGTGCTAATGTTTATCGTGTCCCTTGTGGTCAGTCAGAGTTGAAAAAAATACAAAATATTTAGTTAACCGCCGCATTTAAATCTGATGCCTTAACCGGTACACAACAAGAACAGCGTTGAAAACCGTTGAATTGTAGTAAATAGTAATGAAATTCTCTACTTCGGTACCAAGTTCCGGAAAGATTAAATTTTCTCTGAAGAAAACAACCACGTAAAATATCACCCAAGGAGTGAAGAATGCCCATGGTGCAAAGTATGTTCGGTTTTTTTTAAAATTATTATTCATTTCAACGTATGAAGTCTTCTGGAAACATTTAACACAAATACGGGTTATTACTTCAAAATCGTACTAATTAAAGTAGACTCATTAGTTTGTTTTTGAGTTTCAAAATAGCGTAGCCTGCTCTACTCACGTGTAGGAATACGAGTTTTTTTTTTTTTTTTGGTGATCGAATATTTAAAATTGAATTCGAACGAATCGAGTACTATATATAGTAGTGTAGACGGATATCAATATAATATCATTAATTACTATCCCTTGTTTGCACGACGATTATGTTCGATTTATAATAAATAGTCTGTTTAACAGTAATTTTTCATCGTCGAAAAAATAAAAAAAGGTAAATAAATAAATAAAAAAACGAATAAATTGACAGAGATATCGTGCACTCGCCGCTCACATAATAAATAAAACGAGACACTTAATTTATGAGCATAATAAAAGTGTCAATAAGGTACTTTGAAACGTATCGTAATATTATAATGTATTATAACAACGAAACTACTTGGGCTACGAATACGATGAAAAAAAAGATTGTGAGAAACAAAAGTGCGCGAGTACACTGCGAGTGTGAACGAAATCTATCGCAGGCCTGTTGCCCGGCCGAGTGGCAATAAAATGTTTATTATTTTATGTAAATAATAATGGTGCGTAGTTTTTGTGTTTTCAATGTTTATACAACAGCAGTCTATGCGTTCTGGACAAAATTGGTTATTTTTTAAGAATTTTTTAGATTCTAAACGAAGCTAGTGTTTTTACAATGATGTTTATTTTTTTTTTCTGTGTATAACTTTACGTATGGAAATACTTGTCCAAAAGTTTCGATCAATAACTTTTTGAAACCGAATTTGCCTCTAGATTGTACTTTAAAGAGGTCATTTTTTGAATTTCTCAATTCTTCAATTTTTTTTTTTTTTTTTTTTGAAAAAAAT
>JAIPRM010014640.1:0-10636 GCA_025469315.1 Stegophylla sp. TES_Ste_2020
TAGATACCTGATTAATATAAGATAATTTATTAGATAATTTTGATAAGGCTCTCACGCCGAAACGAGTTCCACGCCGAAATGGGTTTCACGCCGAAACGGGTTCCATGCCGAAACGGCCACGCCGAAAAGTCCGGGTCCGGCGATAAGAGATTACAGTCTGTATAATATTTCTCTTTTCACCGTCTTATCTATGCCAAATACGGATCACGCGGTGTTTTGAACTGTACACAATGGCCCTATGGCCACAGCAACCAATTGTGTATTTTTGGTGCTGGAACGCAGCGACATTCACTAGGGCTCACAAATTAGTGACTAAAACTCATATTATTTATGTCGTGTAACACGTGTTTTTTTTTTCTTCAATTTGACAACCCCTAATAGAATTTCAATGAGCAAACAACAACTTTCGCACTACAAAATTATTAAAAACAAACGTTTTGGACTACGGGCCCCCTGAAAATCTGTGGCACCCCGGACACGTTACAGTCGACAACTCGAAAGTAGAGCATTTTTATTTTTTTTTTCATTTCTGTTTTCCAACCCACCTGTTTCGTCGTGTAATGCGAAATCAAAACGATCATGAACAGTCGGAATATGTATTGCGACAACCAACAACCGATCCAAAACACCGACGTCTCGTCGCTCTGGAACAGTTCGTAGTAGATGTCGAACAGCGCCATGGTCCACAGCAGGAACACGGACATGCCCATGTGGACGCCGAACAGGCTGTTGAGCACGTTGACCGCCTGCCGGGCGATCCAGTGTTTGATCCTGAGCAACTCCACCGCGTTGGCCGTCGGATGGCCCGCCATCCGCGGCCTGTAAAAGTCTTTCGCGTACCTGACGCGCCCGGTGCCGCCGCCGCCGCCGCCGACCGCACTGCAGTCGCAACCGTCGCGGCGGCACCCGTCCTTCTCGCCCGACGAGCGCCGCACGATGAACGGGTACTTGTCCCGGTCCGTGTGCTCGTCCCGCAGCCTGACCAGATCGCGGTTGATCTCGCGGAACTTGGCGTAGATCGCGTAGCACTGCGACGCGAACTGCGTTTCCACGCAGCACACGCTCAGGTTCTGCATGTACATGTTCGCGTAGTACACGAACAGCTGCGCGTCGAACCCGTGCTCGTGCTGGTACAGGTACAACAGCCGGTACACGTTTATCGGCAAGATCATCACCAGGCACGCGGCGACCACGGCGAACGTGAACAGCCTGTACCGCCTGATCTCGGCGGGCGAGCGGGCCGCGTACGCGTCGAACGACTGCACGACGGTCGCGTACCGGCGCGCGCACCGTTCGCCGTTGCACGCGAACGCGGTGCGCGACATGATCATGACCACGGCCAGCGTCCGGTCGTACATGGTCACCAGCGTGGACGGGAAGATGTCGCACCACTGGTTCAGCTTGCACACCACCTCCGGTCCCATTATCAGATTGTACACGCACGAGGCCATCAACAGCGCGGAACACGCCAGCTGACACCTGCACAGGGTCGCGGATCCGAGGGGCGGGCGACGGAGCCCCCCCCTTCCGGATATTTTTAAAATGCACTCTAAAAATATGCTTAATGAGTGTAAAAACGTATTAATTTTACGTAGATTTTTGATCTATTTTGGTCTTATCACCCTCCCCCCATCTAAATTAAGATCCTAGATCCGCCACCTGCACTTGCAAGCAGTGTTCGGCGGTAAAAAAAAAAAGACAACAACACGCTTTTATTTTATATTTTCTGCGACCTGGAATGCGAACGCCTAAAAGAGCACAATCATCCCGTAGTCACCGTACGAATTCTGACTTGAGATTTTCGAGATTTTTCCGAATTCACAAGACACGTTGTAATATGTGAGTGAATTTTCAGATAATAATTAAAAGAATTCGAAATTGTATTCGATAAACACTTAACGAATATATCGAGCTGATTCCAAAATTCTATATTAAGGTACCTCAGAATTTTTTTTGAAAATTTTTATACGTATTGCACTGTTGTCGAAAAAGGGGGGAAATTTCCGGTTTCTAGTTGGATTTATGGCAAAATATTATCAAAATTGATTTTATATGAAAATCTTGTTTACGGTATATTTTATCATTTTGGGGAATTTCGAAAAATTACCTTTTTAAAGCGCCACGGACATATTATTATGATTTATAATCTAAAATGTTACTGTATGAAATGAAACTTTTAGTCAAGTATTTCTACACAAGAAAGTGTTTCCGTAAAAATAAAATAATAAATATTATTATAAAAGCACTAGCTTCTTTACTTCACTAAAAATCTAAAGTATAGTCTCTGAAAAACAATATCTAAAATTAAAAAATTAATAAAGAATCTAAAAAAATATTTAGATTTTTATGTAATAAATATTTTACACATTTATTTAAATTACTACTTTAAAGGACCAATT
This sequence comes from Stegophylla sp. TES_Ste_2020, assembly GCA_025469315.1. Lineage (NCBI taxonomy): Eukaryota > Metazoa > Arthropoda > Insecta > Hemiptera > Aphididae > Stegophylla > Stegophylla sp. TES_Ste_2020. The sequence continues at coordinate 2,400 of JAIPRM010014640.1, forward strand.
TGTACTCTTTTAAGCTACATTGAAATATATATACGGTCTGCGCTTCTTTTAACGGTATTTTCTGTGCTCTTTTGATATCATAGGTTTATGCTCTTTTTGGTGCATTAAAAAAAAAAATTCTTTTTTCAAAAACGCCTCACCTGTTGTACCGCAGATCGACGTTGATCACACCGAACAGTCTCCAAAACACGCAGACCACGTACATTCCGAGGGAAACGTATAACGGCGATGTATACGTCATAATATTCGAGCGTTTAGTAAAACTGATAGAATATTACAGTTGATAGGTACACTGATAATATTATAATAATATTATTTTCGAGAACGAAAGACAAAATCGTCATATTATTATTATTATTATTATTACTATAGACGAAAACTCAAACACCATATTTTTCGCGTTCGAGTATTCGTAACATTCTGCGAACACTTTATCTGTACCTACTTCACACGTGTCAATTACTCGGACAGATATTATAATAACGGCCGTTTCCGTTTTTTTTTTGTACCCTAAACAAACATCGTTTTTGTTCAATATTTAACGGTATGAGTAACATAATAATACGAGGAATATGGGAACTTACCGATAGTCGTTTTAAAACAGTGACTGAATATGAACTGAATAACCCATTAAATTTATTTTTGAAAAATTCAAAATTTTAATCCTTTTTTTCCACACACGCACGGGAAAAAAATTTTTCAAACCCTCTTATGGGCTTAAATCAGAATTATTATAATTATTATTTTTTTTAAATCATTCAAACATTTTTCCTCGTATTAAATTTGACCGATTGAGAGAGAGAGAGAGAAGTTTCTATTTTTGCAATTCGTATTTATCGCATTTTTTTAATAGTGTCACAATACTTTTTCACATCTCAATTGATGGTTTCACGTATTCACGAGTATTTTATGCCACTAACAACAATATGTGTACGCAGTCTTTATACTGAGTTATAATAATAAATCAAGAATTATAATTTATATTAAGCTTAAATCGTTCTTAAAAGTTAAAGAAATCTATTTTAAAAATGTTTTACATCAATTATTTCTGACGCAGCAGAAAAAAACATATTACGTCAAAGTTGCTTAAAAAATTAGGGCTACCCAAATATAGTTTAACCAATGTATGAGCCAATCTAGAATATGATCGATTTTGGAATAATCAATATTTCAACGTACTTAAGTTTCAGTATTAATAAATCCAAATGCGAAGTACGACTGTGGGTATTAAAACGCGTAGAAAAACACGTAAGGAATATTTTGGTAAAATAAAATTCCTTTATGAGATTATAAAAATTTAATAATTTTGTTACGCCCCGTAACAAAATTTCTATCGGATTAAGAATAAAATGTTTTATAAGGTTTTGATTGATAAAAAAAAATTATTATTTTAAGTAAAAATTACCGATTCACGCCAATCCTAATTTAAAACGATCAAAAAATAAAAGTTGACTTTTTAATTATCTGACATACTTCACACCATTGGTAATCTTTGTTTTTTGTGTAAATAAATAAAATAATAATTAAAACGCTGTAGACATGTTTTCCTTATTATTAAGGTCGTATACTCATATTCAATAATAATATCATTTAAATTTAAATAGCTAACATATTACATTGATTTCGTATTATGAATCATACAAGAAATATATTACCAATTCAATAGTAATGATTCTAATAATTTATCTTAAATTATTAAAACTATATAATTAATGATAAAATTATAATAAATATAATAATCGTTTAAGTTATAATGCTTAATTGATTGCCTTGATCTACGCACAAAGAATGTAATAATATTAATTTAATGGACCTATTAATTAATTTAATTAAAAATTTGTAAATTGTCAATCTTTGCCAGAATGAAATTGCACTAAAATAACTAAATATGTAGCACCAGCAGCGATAGCCTGTAAAAAAAAAAAAATCATAAATGTACCTTAGTCTGGTAAATCAACATCACATTATAACGTATGTTATTTTTATACAAGTAAACTATGAGAGTTATGAAAAATATAAAGTCTTTTGTTTGTTTAGTTATAATAAATAATTATATAAGCCCAAATGTAAGCTGGTTTAAGGTTTTACACTCAATTTTACTAAATGCCATGTGAAATCTTTTAATAGGAAACGTGTACCTCTTTTTCTTCTTTATTATCTGAATGACTCCATACTGAAACGAGTATTCTGTGTTAATGACTTTAGGTTTTACTTACTCTCGTTTCTATAGCCATAATAATGTAATTATTGTTGATAGAGCTTTAAAAGTACTTTGGGTTTATAAAGAGCAACATTAGTCTTTTAACGTCTATTTCCTATCTTCGTTCCCTTTACTTTTCTTTAGTCTTCTCTATCTTAGAATATGGCATAGTTGTGTGGCAACCGTATTTATTGATGCGGACATTCATTTTATCTCCTCTTTACTGGCTGATTCAGTTGATGTCCCTGATCTCCTGTCTCTTATCCCTTTTTTTGTTCTCACCTAAGAAACTAGAGATCGCTCTTTATTCTACGTTATCTCTCATCGTACATAGTACATACTACAGCCACAAACATCCAATTCACAGAATGCTTCACCTCTTTAACATACTACATACCCCAGCTTAATTATTTTCAATTATTGACTTCTCATTACCTTAGTTTTATTCGTCACATTTAAACTATTAAAGTATCATTTAATGTAATTTAAAAAACTTGTAAATTGTAAACCAAACATTGTAATTGCCGTCAGCAATACATAAAATAAAAAAATAAAAATAATGAATAATAAATTAATAACTGTATAATTAATTACTCGGATTCACAATTCTTGATTTAATCCCAAAATTAACTTACCGAAGTAATGAGATGAGTATTCAAAGTGAATAAATCACATGCAGTAAACTCAATGGAACGACTAGATATTTGAGTGTAGAATAATTGTAACTAGCAACATAATTTAATTATTAATACAACACTTAATGAAAACACGTTTTTAATAATTATAATATTTTCACCTCTTCTTTTGTATTATTATCCAAATACTGATTGTTTATTTCAGCTAGTAATATTTTTGTATTCATTGCCTACAATAATACATCAAACATTAAACTATACCTACGTAAAATCAATGCTTTTCGAAAGTAATACACATTCACAGTAAGTACATTAAAACCGAAATGGTATTTAGAGTAAAAGCTCTGAAATAAGAATATAATAAAAACAAAAAAAAATCTCTTGAAAAAAATATAGGTTCAATTTATATTGGGTAATTAAATCACGATGTATACAATATAAACTATATAATTACATAAAAGGTGTTCATAATGTTTATTTTAATTTAATTATAACAATGAAAATGGAAATTTCTGTTGACCAATCAAAATTATTGTTGTATTGTTATTGTTATTACTTATTATTGTGTTATTTTGTTACAGATATGAGGTGACCAAATTTTAAAATTAATTTTGTACCTCCCCTAAAAACGACTAAATAGAAAATAGGTTATTAGGGGTAACACAAAGTGCAAAAGAGTGTTATTACTTGTTTTACCCTGTCGAGAAAAAAATTGACATTGTCTAATCTACTACAAACATACACCTCAAATATGATGTTCATTCAACAAACTAAAATATAACAGACTATATGCTATGATTTTATTTTTTTTTAATTATCGTAAAAAGTATCCTGCATTGTATTATAGTATATTCGATACGGGTCTGGGTCAAAATCCCAACTATTAAAAATCGCAACATTTTAAATTTTTAACAATTTAAATTAAAAAGTTAAAGTAAAAATGTTTTTCAAAAATAATCGATAAAATGCACAAAATTAAATTTGAATATTGTTTTTCAAAACCATAATGGGTACGTTTTTTCTTAATAATTAAATAAAATGTATACAATTTTAATGAAATATCAAATGTTCTTGACATTGTATTTTGTCCGGTTTTCAAAATTAATAGTTAAGTATAAAAATTAATTTAAATTAAATAATATTTTTAAAATATAATGTACTTTTTTACAGATATTTATTAAAATGTATATAATTTGAATTAAGTAATGTTCATATTGATTTTGGTTAATTGGCGCTTACGCCTTCTAACTTTATTACCATTTTTCAATGAAAAATGTAAATTGAATTTTTAAATCAATGTATTAGAAATAAATGTGTTCAAAAAAATGTATTTCTAATACAGAGATATTTTTTTTTTTTTTTTTTTGTTATCTGTTTTAATGTGACAAAATGTTAAGGGTCGTATAAATGCACCGATTTAAGACTGATATTGCCTTCCCACGCATTTCAACTTTTCAATTTAAACCATTAAAAATTTAATCGATCGGTATTTTATACAGTTGGGATTTCGAGCTGTCGGAATTTTGAACAGATCCCATTAAATACAATATGGACACACGTAAGGCAAAACAAATATACGACAATGAAAAATAAAATGCATTATTTAGTGTATGTGAGAATTCGAAAGAAACCTGTTTACATCACAAACATTCAAAACAATAATCACCCACAAACATATGTGCAATACGTATCAATCAGTATTTAATCACCATCAATCAATTACCAATTCTTAGAATCAACTGTATGATTTCAATCTGTTTTCATAAATTAAAAAACCCCGTAAAAATTAATAATTTTATAATCATTTATGATTAACTCATTTTGTATAGGTATTCATTTGAAGTTCAAAAAAAGTGTTATGACTTGACGTGTTTTATATAAAGCTTAATCATCTCTGACAAATAAAATAATGATTGGTCATTATTTTTTTAATGAATTGATTTCTCAGTAATTCGCCCTAATACTCGAAAAGTAACAACCGTTTCCATAGCGAAAGTCTATCAACATATTATAATATATATTTAATATATATATCGATCAAATATTTAAGAATACGATTTAAGTTATGATAAATTTTATTATTTTGAGTTCATTGTGCAAATTATAATTGTCACCAATCAGAACTTCGATTGTCTATTACTCAATTGAATAAATCTTTTCTTTAAAGACGGAATTCAAATCTGATCAGAATACAAAAATCTGAAACAAATACGAGTAGGTTTCACGTAATTACTAGATTTATTAGTTACAATTATTGCAGGTCAATAGGTCAAAGTATTTTCAAATAAAAAGAAGACCGTTTGTAAAAAGGTTTAAAAGTCAATCGTATTTTTTAAAAGCTTAAAAAATAAATACGTATTTATTTCAAACCGCTTTCCTTATTATTTTCACACTACTACCTACTTATTAAATTATTTTGAAAGCAAACAAAAAAGTATTCAACAAACACAATATCTACAATTATTTCTCAATCCGTTACACCTTAAATTAGTAACTCATTGGCTTTAGCAAAACAAATAAACTAACCACGTGTTAACCATACGCACCCCCATCTATGTTTAGGCAGAAAACGATCTTTTTACCTATAAATTGGAAGAACGATTGAGTACACACGTTAAGGTTTCTTCGTGAAGTGCTTTATGATAGTGATTTGTGGCCTCAATTAATGGAAATTACAAATTTTAACTTTTAAGTTATTAAATAAATATTAGATTCTGATGGAGCCAAAAAGCTATAGTGTTTTACAATTAAATTGGCTTTTTTTAAATTCTTTGTGAACATGTTTCGTATAAAAATATTTGGTTCAAAAATTTCGAACAGCAACTTTTCAAATCAGAATTTTATTTTGCTCTAGATTATACAGGCATTTACTATGTTATCGTGAGTTTTATTAAATCCAAAAGTCTTGTAAATGATTCATATCCAAACGTTCTCTGGTTTTTTAAATAAAATTATAGTTTTGTACCTAACCAAATAAAGTTTATTCCGTGTGTCCAATCTTTGTGTCTGTTTGTACCCAATTATTTTAGGTTTTGAGTCAATGCGCCTAAACGTTCACCGCCTCAAACACCCACCATAAATAACATAAATCTTATCAACAATTGACTCACTTGTTTGCAAGTAGTATTAGCCACATATATTATGGTCAAGAACCTCATAACATAATATATATTCCAGAAAATAACTCGTGTTAGTTCGTCTTGCTCACTTTGATCGTTTGTACCGAGAACGTACCCAAACATGGAAAAATACGAATTAAACAATGCTTTTAAAAAGCACGCAGAAATAGTTCCCAAAAGATGTAATTGGTACGTAGAATTTAATTGACACACCATATTGCAAAATTGACCATAACAATATCTATAAAATATAAGTTAATTATTTTTATTCATTTGGATAAACATTAAACTGCGATATTATCAACAAAGCTTAGTTCGGAACAGTTATCCGAGTACAATGATTTATATAAATATTACTGTAATATTATTAATCATAATATTGTAAAACGGTTCACCCAAAATGCTTTACATACACCACCAACCAATATCTTGTCTGAAAAATTAAGAATATACTCACATAGATGAATAGAGTAGACTTAATGGGATAAGCTCCCCAGGTCCATTTAAGGCTTCCTAAGATTTTTAAGAAATTACACAATGCTCTTAGGGGGGCTGAATCAAACAAAGAAATATGTTAGCACTCCAAAATGTATATCCTAGTTACGGCCCAGAATATCCATGGTGCAAACTGCAAAGTATGTACAGATTTTAATTTTATTTAGAAATTTAAAACTTTTGCATTTAGCAGCAGTGCAACACGATAAGAAAATATGACTTGTAGAAAAGTAACAATAACGGATAAACATGATGTGAGTGACATAGATCTAACCTTTCAAAACCAGTTAATTTAACTCGTAATTTTATATTAAAAGATCTCGACACCTGCATTTTTCAAGACGACTTTGTGAGTGCACGAGTAGGTTTATAAAAAATATATTATTGTACCTACAGGTTAATGTTTACCCATATTTATACACTTTCAATTTTCAATCCTTTCAAATAACTTTATGATTAACAATACCTAGTAATTATATTTTTAACTTTATCAATATTACTATTCAATTACCAAATATTATTCCAAATTAATTTTCACACACTTACCTAAACATTTCAATTGATTCGCATATGTTTTGACTGTATGGCCTGTATGGTATCTCACAGAAAAATAATTGACATGCCTTTTTCTCAACCAAAGCACTGAAGAAAAATAAGATATAATATATGATTGACATAAAACCAAAATGTATTATTCAACTAAATTCTAATCTGATCTTACTTATCTCATGGAGAAACTGAAATAGCAACCTATTATATTTTAGATTCTGAGCGAAGCGAAAAAACTAATGTTTATTATTATTATTATTTATGTGTGAACGTTTTCGTATAGAAATACTTGTCCAAAAATTTGAACCAGCAACTTTTTAAAACCGGATTTGCCTTTAGATAGTCTTTAAAAAGGTACTTTTTCAAAGTTATCATTTTTTTTCTCAAAATTTGGGAAAAACTATTCGAAATTTGTTAAAAAGACTTGAAAACTATATTTTTTTAATTTAAACTTTATGAAAATTTAAACATAGATAGACTATAATATAAGAAATAGTTTAGCACAAGAAAATGTTGAAAATGTGGAAAAAAAATATTTTTTTTCAACACTTTTTGGTTTTTTCTGATCAATTATTTTATTTTTATTAAATTTGTTTTTTTTCTTTATTTATTGGATAAAACAAGTAAAGTAAAGACGAGAAAGCCGGATATCTTCATTTCACACTATGGGTATTAATTACTCCACGGGTCAAATTTTCTCGATAGGTGTCTAGAATGTGATGACTACTACCTATTGTTCTTTATATTATTAACACACTTCGCTCAGAATCGTATTATTGAAGAAAAGATTTATTATTTCTTTAAAATTCAACACACTCGCCAAGAGTAACTGATCCAAAGAGTCCAAGAAGTATGTCCGGTTTTCTTCTATAAACTTTATTTTTTTGTTTCAAACATGACGTATTGTTTGAACCTACCTACTAATTATATATTTAGATCACAGTAAATCAGAAAATCAAAATCACTTGGATATGCCTATTCATGATAGTTGATACTTTAACTAAGTAAAAAAGTTCTGTAATTTTTAATTAGATATCAATAATTAAATTGATTTTGAGATATTCTACATGCCAATCCATAGGCAATCCATTGGACTGTTTTCACGTGACGGCAAAAACATTTTTTTTTTGAAATCTCCACAAATACATATTCATTACCTTATTTGAATTTATATTTTCCATATTTTAATAAAATTTTCACTTTTCTATGAAATTATTTTATCACATTTACTACTTTTTT
>JAIPRM010014641.1:0-10636 GCA_025469315.1 Stegophylla sp. TES_Ste_2020
CGCTTGGAAAAAGTATTGAGAAATTGGAAAAATGACCTCTCTAAAGTACCATCTGGGTATGATTCCGGTTCTTTAGAGATATTGATCGAAACTTTTGGTCCAGTATTTCTATACGAAAAAGTGTTCATAGAAAGAGAAAAAAGAAAAAATAAATAAATAAACATCATTGTAAAATCATAAGCTTCTTCACTTCGTTCAGAATCTAAAAATCAATATCGTAATTTATTAAAAATAATAAATGACGGTAAATGCAGAATTGTTTTATATATTTAATACATTACATGAAGGTATATAATATTTATTACCGGACACGGCAGTATAAAATCCTGCATTCTATAGAATATTAATGTGAAATAGACTTTGTGTACCTCGTTAATGCATTTATTACTTAATATTTACTAATAACAATGGAGGTTGTTGAACAATGTATCATAGGGACAATTAGCACATTATTGCTCATGAGTCATGAGTAACATTAAGTTGTTTATCATAACATCATCAATATTTAAATACTTAACTATGTAGTAGTAGTATATCATATAGTTGTCTTGTTAATAAAAGTAGGTGTTAATAGATTAAAACTTATTGTTTACTGCTTTGTTAAGAGAATTAGTGTTTGCTATAAGAGAGGCGTACTTAATATTTTTTCAAGGGGGGGGATCAAAATAAAATAATTTAATAATAACCTGTAATAAGCTTTAATAACTACTGGACAAATGTTTGATTTATATACTACGTTATTGTTATTTTGAGATCTGCCCCATGACACCACAACAAATTTAATAACTTCAATATCAAATACTTAAACTATTATGATTCAAGGTTCTATTATGATTTATGATTCACTTTCCTTGATTGTTATGAGTATAAACCATAGAAAATGAATTACATATTATGTTCTATGACAGCGGTTCCCAAAGTGTGTTCCGCGCAACCTAGGGATTCCTTATGATAATTACAATGGTTCCACCAATTAGATTCACAATTCAACCGTGACTTTTTTTCGCTTACACTTAATCACTGAAGTAATGGAAAAATGTAAAACAGATTACATGTCCTCCAAACTTTTCAGCTGACAAATATAATAAAATATTTTATAACCCAATTTCAAAACTATTGCGACTAAAAACAAAAATAGTTCCATTATTTGTCTATTTGAAACTTTGAAATTAAACTATCTAAAATATTTCTTCATAATAATTAATTTTAGTTAAAACGCAAGATTTTGAAAAAAAAAATTTTTATTTATTTCAAACGTAACAATGCAAACAGTTCGACATTATATTTATTATTATAGTTTCATAACTAATGCTATGAAATATGAATTTAATAAAAAAAGCTTTCAAAATTAATTTTAAATCTCAAAAAATTAACTTAAAATAATTGTTTTTAAACGGAACAAAAATCACGATTTATAAAATTTAAGAAATTGTCGTCTTTTAAATTTAATAAATCGATTTTAGTATTATTTTATATTCGTATTGATTTTAAATAAGTAAATAAAAATTGTTCAATTTATTTAAAAAATATAAGAAAAATTTAAAAAAAAATGATTTTGTTTAAATTTGAATGTAATTGACACTGGTTCTGTAGTTATATACTCAAACTTATCGAATTTTGTTGACAAATCAAACTAAAATATTATTTAAAATACATAAATTTGGCATCTACTTAGAATACAGAATATTTTAAGTAAAAATATTCGTATTAAGATGTTTATTCACAGACTTCAATAAGAACAATATCGTAAAGTGAACAAAAAAAAAAAAGAAAAAATTAACTAAAATGGCAAAATATAATTTAAATCATTAAAAAATTTAAAATAAAAGTATCAAAATTGAATTTGTTATTACATGATTTAAATTTTGTGTTAAGAAAGCTACATTTTATAATCAGATAAAAAATTTGAACTTCCCTATAAAACTACAGCTCTACCCGTTACGCATATAATATAACATGACACACGAAAATAAATAATAGTCGAAAAAACAAGATTGAATCAACTTTGGGCTCCGCCAATCACAAACTATTTTCTAAGGGTTCCCTGAAGTCTGGGAACCGCTGTTCTATGGTATTTTGGTATTACCCATATACCTATAAATAACTAAGTATGATGTAATATAATGTAATATCTATGGTAGTACGGTGTAAATTTCTTAATTTTATTATAACGGTTTATTTAATCATTGACAAAACATAATCGAAAAATAAATATTGCTTTTCTAGTCAAAAATCAAAATATTTCACAAATTACCATTTACCAGTGTCAAAGAGGCATAGAGCTAAAATAAATTTAGATTTAAATTTAAAAAAAAAATCATCTCAAGTCTTGGGGTGGGATCAAACCCAATGTCCCCCCCCATTTAATACGCCACTTAGCTATATAATTTTAACTATACATAAAATTGGTTATTGTTTTTTTCTTTGATATAAACGAAATTCCTTCTTTTATTGACTTAAAATTATTTATTTCATTGAATGTACACATATGTGAGTGTGAAATGTGTAGGGGAGGGTATTACATCCACAGCTCTTCTTTAGTCAAACAATATTAGGCACGCAAAAAGTAAAATGTTTTGCAGAATTTTCCTCCCCCTTCTTTTATAGTCCAGTTCTGGATCCACTACGGTAATCAATTGCGTCACTTAACGCATTATTCAATTATTAATTATTAATTCAATATAAACTAATTAATAGTAGCATTAATAGTAGCATTAATAGTAGTTTATAATGTTCCCACAAACAAGTAAATGAACGATTAATTCGTAGCATAAATTATCATCTTGATTTTACATTTAATAAACACATCTTTAATTCTTATGACTCTTATGATAGTGAGAACAACTAATTGTTTTTACCTTAAATCAGTTTTTCTGTTATTTTATTTAAAAGAGATGATAATGTTTTTCCTTCTTAACGAATTCAAGTGAAAACATTAGATCAACGAATATAGAAATGTCAGTATAGAAAAATATTAACGCAAATGAAATTTTTGAGCTAATTTTTCAATTTAAATTATAAAACATCTTAAAAATTATGTTAACACTATCCTTGAGTTATTAAAAATATTGAATGTTGTGTCATAACTCTCCCTCCTCCGCAGCATAGTATTTGTTAGAATAATAATTTAAATTAGTGGTAGTGAAGAGTAGCATACTACACAAGTACCAAAATTGTATTTTGTTTTTACCGTTTTTGAGTAATAAATAATAACTAATAAGTAGATATTATAAAATATAATGTATTTTAATGGCGTTATTTTGTTTTTATAAAAAAATAATATTATCGTTAATATAACATTGTTCTATAATCAATAAAATTATCATTATTCTTCAGTTTGATCAACCAAAAAAATAATATTATCGTTAATATAATATTGTTCTATAATCAATAAAATTATCATTATTCTTCAGTTTGATCAACCGATAATATTTTCCATAATTTACATTACAAAATATAAAATTGTGATAGTTCCAACTGCGCTTGGCCACCGGAGAGTAAAACTGAAAAAAACATCATCGACATCATCGTCATTGTGCACGCAGATCATAGATAAGTAGATAACAGAAGTTCTATTATCTATGGCACAGATACATACATTAAATTACTGTAGACCATAATAATTTCCCAACCTGAGAACAAGGGTATGCGTAGAAGAAGGTGAGTTGATATCAAGGGGTACGTTAAAAAAATCCAGACAGACTGCATCATGTAGTGGCGTATTTACGAGGGTGGTCCAAGGGTACTGGACCCCCCCCCCAGAGCTAAAAATTTAAATCAAGAAATGATAAGTATAAAATGTATATTATGCATCAAAAGGGTAAAGAAGGAAGATCCAAATTGAAAAATATTAAATTCTTTGTAGACTGTAGACCCATTGACACAATTAGGATAAAAATTTAGAGGGGAGGCTATTGTGTTTGTTTGATTGATTTAGCATCCCCAAGAACAGTAAACTTATGCAAAATCTGGGTTTTTAAAATTTTTTTTTTTTAGGGGGGGCTTAGCCTCTAAAATTACCTTAATTGCGCCTATGACTAGGCGCAAAACAGTAATTGTTTTGGTTTTGAAACTAAATTTTGGACCCCCCCCAGAAAAATTTGAAAATACGTCACTGGCATCATGGATATACTTCGATTTTTGGTGAAGTAAAGTGAAGTTAAGTAAAGCAAAGATAAGTAAAGTATAGGCAAGGAAGCCGGATATACTTCTCACCATGGGTATTCTTTACTCTTTGAGTCAGATACTCTTGTTAGGTGTGTAGAATGTTAAAGAAACGATAAATCGTCTTCAATAATACGATTCTGACTCAGAGCGAAGGAAATAAATAGTATAAAGAACAATAAAAGTCGCCATTTTCAAAACACCCACCAAGAGTATCTGACCCGAAGAGCGAAGAATACCCGTGGTGTGAAGTATATTCGGCTCTCTTATCTGTGCATTACTTATCTTTGCTTTACTTCATTTTATTTTACTTGACTTTACTTATTTTATCAAATAAATAAAGAAAGAGGAAAAAATGTTAGTGAAAAATGTCCAGCTTTTTTAAATTTTTAAAACTTTTTTGTCCAAAAATATTTTTCGTATTATTGTCTATCTATGTTTGAATTTTCATAAACTTTGATCAAAAAAGATTGTTTCCGAGTCTTTTTTTTCAAATTTTGGGTAGTCCTACCTCTCCAAAAAAAAAAAAAAAAAAAATTGAAAAACTGAGAAATTCGAAAAATGACCTCTTTAAATTACCAACTAGAGGCAAATTCGGTTTCAAAAAGTTTCTGATTGAGACTTTTGGATAAGTATTCCTATAAGAAAAAGTATTCACAGAAAATAAAATATATCATCGTAAAAACACTAGCTTCTTCACTTTGTTCAGAATCTAAAATAAATTGAAATACATACTTAATATAAACATAACTACTTAAATATTAAATATACCAATATAAATTATCAATAATTTGTTTTAACCAAATTTAGTAAATTAAATCAGCAAATCAAAATCAAACAAAATTAATTAGGTACATTTTGTATAGGCGTATTTAAACTTTCAAAAGGCTTTAACATTATAGAATAGATATTGAGCATAAATATTTTTCTAAAAATTAGATTTACAAAATGAGTATTTTGAATTTTTTCTAAAACTGTAGTATCAAATTTCAAATTACAAATTTAGGTCCTAAAAAAAATATGTATATTCGTTATTACTGTAGCGCAATGCTGTAATATTGCATTAATAACAATAATTTTCAAACAAAAATAAGTTAAAAATTATTAATAGAATAAGTTACTGAATTTTTCAAATAGTACTGGGACACTTGGTATCATAGTTATAGGTATCAAGAGTTTCCTGTATATTTTTATCACACGTGCGTGTTATGTTATCAAATTAATAAAACGAATATTATGTACACATAATAATATCAATAATGTATATTGTGCATTGTGCACACACTCACGCGTGCGCACACAAAAGTTACGTAGTTATTGTAGTACTTGTTGTTATTTTGTTATACTATGATGACAATATTATGATATTATTGTGTTTTGATAAAAATTGTTTCGCGCGCATCGTCGCGGAAAACTTCGGTTGTGCAATAGTAAAAATCATAGTTATTAGTAATAATAATAGTAATTGTAAGCCGTATTGTTAATCTGTTGCGCGAATTTCGCCTTTGACCGTCGCGCGTTGTTTTCATCGTCATCGTCGGGACCGGTACGACGTACGATGCGTCGGTCGTACAGCCGGTAGTCACGCTCCCGTAGTGCTGTTCTCGCGTAACGATCAGTGTTTTCGTATCCGTCCGTTTCATTTCGAATTATTTACTCGTTTTGATCGCCGTCCAAAGGTCTTACACTGTAGGTTAGTCGTTTTCTACTCGTCGGTCCGGTGGTAGTTATGGAAGAAGGTCTGAATGCCGAAAGCGCCGACCCAGAGGCCAAGTACAGCAATGTACAAAGTGAGTAGAGTTAGAAGTGGCCAACGGATTTCCGTTGTTCCTTTGTATTGTTACTTGTTACCAATGTAGATGATTACATAATGTTTTATAGTATTGCAAAACTGTCATCGACGACAACATGAGATTTTAGCCCTAAAATACTGTTGCGTGCTTACTTTAGGCTAGGTACGATGTGACCTTTTTGTGTTATTTAATTTATTTGTATTACCAATATCAACATTTTTAAGGAATTAAATGATTGAAGTATTGACATGTTATCTCTTGTTTGGTAGGTATAAAAAGTTCCGGTTTGTCGTGTTCTTGTAACTATAGTTTTGTTCCTTTAATTAATATTAGGTATGCAGAAATGCACTTGGGTTTCATGTACGATGGTTTTCCGAGATACCTACTTTATATTTAGGTAGGCACTTTGTATAACTGGATAAAAGTGTATAAACAGTATATAAATGTAAGATAATAGTCAATTTTACATTTATATGCTACCAATCTGAGTAATGTGAATTCCTTGATGAAAATATTTAGTTTTATAATTAGCATAGGTATTATATAAGTATATACCTTCCTATGTAAGTATTACCTACCTATGTATAAGGTAGGTATTGTATATTCTTACCTTATTTTCATAGCTCTATACTAACCATTTGTGGAAATTAAGAATTCACTATTATTATACAGGTATACATAATTATTATATATATATTATTATACATTATTATGTAGGTACTAGTTGTGTGGCCACTTTTAGCAAAAATTAAAAGTTATTATTTTCTTCAACAGAATGTTATCGCATTTAAGTAGTAAGATAAGTGGGAAACTATAGAACCTTTTTGTGATTTTCAACATCCACTAGTTTTAATTAGCATTTGCTTAACAGTTAACCAAATAATAATAATAATAATAATAATAAAATGTTAATGTATCAGTTTTGGCCACAATAACACCAACTGTGGCCACTCATTTTTATCTATAATTCATCTAAATAATATATTAATTAGTAAAGAAATTAATTTAAGATCAAAACAATTTTAAACAATATTTTATAACGATATATTAAATTTTTTTATCTTTTAAACGTTCAGGATTAATTTGTTTTTCAAAAAATGTTAAGTTTATTTTCTCAGTATCTAACAAGAATAATAAACAAGAATATGATAATAAAAAAATAGATATTAAAAAAGAAATACTTGTCCAAAAGTTTCGACCAGTACCTCTATAGAACCCAAATGGTACTTTAAAGAGGTCTTTTTTCCATTTTATCTCTTATCTCCACATCTCTTATCTAGAAAAGATTTATAATGTTCTTTTATAATAAAAAACAATAAACTTCAAATTAAACAACATTAGTTGTATTAATTGATGTAATTTAAGTACATCAAAATATTCCTTGGTAAATAATTAAAATGTAGTGGTAAAGGTGAGTGTAAATAAAATACAATACTATTCACGTGTATTTTATTGAAATTATTTTGGGATTAAGTGAAAACTTTACCTTTTTTGTAAAAAAACATTTCTCAAATACACAAAAAAATTATTTTTAAATGAACTCGTATGTTGAATAAATCGCACATATTTCTTACTTCCATAAAATTGCATATGCTGAACAATGATATATTAAAAACCTACAAATTCAGACGCTAGTCATGACTTATATTTGAACCTATAATTTATCATAAAGATTTTCACACTTATCAAGTTGACCCTATAACGAAATTACAGTTAAAAATATTTTTAATTTTTCGAGAATAGTGGTACCTAAATAAATAGGTACTATATTATATATAATATCAGATGTATTATATATATTAAGCAATAAAAAACCTATGATATATATAAAAATAAAATAAAATAAATCAATAAAAATATACTTAGCCTGTAATACTATAATTGTTTTTCTTTAACGACTGGTTTCAATTTTAAAAATCATCATCAGGTTAAGAAATTGTCAATGTAAAGACAAAGTTTTAAATAAAATATACAATGTAGAAATTGATAAAATGGTCGTTTTACATAGAGAATATAATGAGAGAGATTGTTTAAAATGAATAGATGTACATAAATGTGTCAAAAAGTGAACTCTATGTGTGTTTGTTACTATTATCTAAAATATATTGATATATTATTTTATTATTTTTTAAATCTGAACATTTAAGATATTATTAAAATTATTTTTCTTTATTTCATTGTGTAGGTGTAACTCTATATATTATATGTATCTATATCTATGTATATGTAACTCTTCTAATGCTGAATTAATGTAAATGTTGTTTTGGGTAGTTAATGTCTCTAAATCTTTATTTATATCAAAATTAATATTATGGTTGTTTTCTAAAACATGTTTAGCGAAATTTGAATTAGAGTTATTTTTTTTTTTAACTTTATGTCAGATATTTACGGATATATATATATATATATATGTTTTTTATATCTTATTATGAAATTTCTGTTAGTCTTACCTATATAAAATGTATTACAGTTGCATTTAAGTTTATAATATGCACTAGCATTTTCAAAAGGTGGTTGTAGTTTTGTAAAGTTTTTGACATAATTGTTTATAAGTTCCATTGGATTATTTTTAGTTTTGAAGGCTACTTTAATATTGTTTGTATTACTGTTTAGAATCTTAGCAAATTTATCAGACAAATTATTTTGATATTTCATACTGCAATACTTAGAAATATTATCATAGAATCATTTGGTATTATAGTATCAGTTTGGGTAGGTTTTCTGTATATACATTATTCAAATTTTCTATTTATAATAGATATTGTAAGATCTAAGAAATTAAATTTATTATCTACTTGTAGTTTTTCTGTAAATTGAATGTGTTTATTTTGTTTAAATAGCTGACCAATAATTTTCTGCTTGTCTATTTAAACCTCTATGTAATATGAAAGTGTCATCAATATATCTATAATATGCCTTTATGTGTGGATTGTATACTTTATTGCTTATAATATTATTGGTTTCATAATATTGCAAGTAAATTTTAGATAAAAAAAAAACACTTTCCAAATAGGATTAACATATTATACACCTTAAAAAAATATGTATAACTTAATAATTTTTATTCACCTGTATAAATTGTAAACATATTTCTCATAGAGGCTAAATATAATTATACTTACAATTTTATAGTTAATTAATTAACTATTGTATTGTATTTTTAGGTATTGCTGATCGTTTACTTCATATGTTGACCGAGGAAAGAGATGAAAATGTATTAATGGCAGTAACATCATCTCTTCTAATCTTATCAAAAACCTACTGCAAGCAAATTGTTCAAAATATGATTCATTATAAACTACATAATTCGGTAATAATAATACCTAAGTATTCTGTTTAATTATTTTTATTGTTATCATATATGTCAATTGTCACGTATTCATTACATGAAATTAGATTTTAAATTGTGTTTTAAGGAAATGTAAACATTTTTGCTCATTATGACGACATTGTGTGTTTAAAATTACTTTTATTTACAATTATTGTATTAATTGTCTGCTTATTTTATACATCCATAAATTAATTAATATCTTTTATTATTTACAGTTAAGTGTTGTTGAAACAAAAAGTTTACTATCGGTTTTGAAACAAATTTGTGAAAATTACTACAATGATTTTGATGTTGAGCTTACTAATAGTTTGGTCCAATTTGCCACCAATGAAATGATTAAATCTTCAGATTCTCAATTTCCTGCATCAGATATTTTGGTAACTTTGGGTCGAGGAAGATCTGATCAGGTAAATATATATCATTATGTATCTAAGTTTATTATATTACAATTATCATGCTCTGTCTAAAATAATGATGGTACTATTTTTACATACTTATCATTTAATTTTCTTCTTCTGGTATCTAAAGCACCATATTGCTATGGTACCTACTGGTTAAAGTATTATGTGCAATTATAACAAAAATTATAAGTAATTAAATATTATCAAATCTGATTAAATCATTTTATATTAATATGTTACGTTTTTATTGCGGACAGAGTATAGTTAACTAATATCTTTGAGTGTTCTGTCCATAGATTATACAAAATCTTATGTCTCATTTACAAGAAGGCGTTCCTCCACATTCTTCTATTATATACTCTTTGGGACATCTTGCTTCAAATCACCCTCTTAAATTTATTAAATTTGTTGAACCATTTTTATCAGCTATTTGCTCGACTTTGCTTTTGACCAAATCAGATGCTTTGCGTAAAATTTATGCCACAGGTTTGTAATAATTATATCTTTCAATAAATTAAATATTTTGTACAAATATTATTCATTAAAGTGAATAAAAGTATAAAATTAAAATATTTGATGATGTGGTACTGAGAATGCTAAGCAAAAAGATTTAATTTAAATTTATATTTTGTTATATTTTGGATTTCAAATGTGTTTTTAGAAGTAACTAAAGATATGAATAAATACATTTTATAATTTAGTAGCTTTCTATCTACAAATATTAATGCTTAATAAATTAATGTTAATCAAGTTAATACCCATTTCAATACTTGTTAGGTTTAAATTATGTAATAATGAATATGATAATAGTTATAATTTAATATTAATATTTGATGTTATTATTTATTTTTTTTTTTTTGTCGGTTGTACAATTGGTTAAGATCCATATTTTCAAATTATTAATTTTTTTTAAAGCAAATTAAAATTTTGGGTCCTTATAAAAAAAA
>JAIPRM010014642.1:0-10636 GCA_025469315.1 Stegophylla sp. TES_Ste_2020
AACAAAAACGACTTTGAAACCATAATTTTTTGATCCGAACTATATGAAAATTTAAACATAGATAGAAAATATTATAAGAAAGATTTCGGCGCAAGAAAAATTGGGAAATGTGAAAATAAAATTTTGGACATTTTTTTAACATTTTTTTTCTCTTTTATTTATACATATTATTAACTTTTTTCGTTTAGAATCGTTTTATTGAAGAAATGATTTGTCGTTTCTTTAAAATTCAATACACCCGTCAAGAGAATCCCACCCGACGTGCGAAGAACACCCTGACGAGCGAAGTACACACTTTTTTTAGTTTTGATTCAAACTTTGAACGTATTATAACGGTAGATGCATGTACCAGGTACTATTTATTGGAAGTGCTGACTTCGAACTAGTCACAACAGCAAACCTATAACTGCGCTCCAATGAGTCGCACCTTGTATTGTACTTACACTAATATTAAGTTGTTAACTCGCACTCATTTTATTATTTTCAAGTGTTTTTAATGAAGAACAGAAAAAAAAAAACTAAAGGAACATAGTTTTAAATAATCACAATTTTTAGGAATAAAATGTCTGGAAAAAGTATTTATTTTCGAAATACTGTCCGAGATTACGGTTAAGGCCACATAGCAATAACTGCGATATTAAAAAAAAAAATTAATTTCACACACATAAGGTTTCCAGATAATGAATTGTCATTGTCAAGTGATGAACAAATGACAATGAATCACTGTTATTAGCAGGGCTCGGGACTTAATGCGCTTAAAGTAAAAAATACACGTTCATACATATGCACCAAAAATATTAAAATATGCATTTAAATATAGGTTTATTTAAATTATTTACATTTTAAAAATACAAAAATCATGGATGTATAAGAAATATATTTTAAAAGACTCATAAATCTATCACCGTTAGTTTATTTTACTTCAGTTTAGTATGAAGGTATAATGGTTTTTGTTCTTTCAATTTCATGAGTTTATATTATGATCTTATTTATAGATTAAAAATTGTAAATATATAAAAAAAAAACAATAAAAATTTAAAATTTTAGATCTTTGTATTATAAAACAAATATTTATCAAATCCGATTATTTTACCTATTTTCCGGATAAATATACAAATGTATAGAGTTCCGAGCCATGGTTATTACTTATTAATAAGAAAATTTGCGAAATTTTAACGATTTTTCAAGTTTGAACTGGAATTTGAAAATAAGGTCTCAATAGAGGTTTTTCATTCTCAGTGACGTGTATTCAACCAATAAATGCCTAATAATTATAGTTACCAATAAAGTACCTTATATTCAGTGATGTTCCCATCAAATTTGTTAAGGGTATACGCTGCGCCATCTCACAGTTTTTTTCTTATGCGTAACACTCCTTTTTTTGATTTTCGAAAAATCATGAGAGTATACGGCTTATCTGGAGTATAACCTATGGGAACACCACTGCTTATATTTATAATGGCATACGGGCTAATCTAGGCTATATTTTTAACTATATTTTTCAGCGCTATAATTGGATAAAAGTGTTCAGAAAGGTCCCCCAAGATTCCAGTTGCTAAACACTTTTTTAAAATCAATATTATACTTTAATCGAAATAATACGACGAAAATTGATAAATTATTTATTATGATTGTGATAATTTAACAGCATTTTAGATATTTTTACGCTTGTTTTGCGTCGAACGATGCAAGTGACTTAGTTCCATTGTAAAATATTACTGTATTTTATTAAAATATTTAATAAAAATGGATCGATATATTTTTACAGTTTTACAGACAATTACGTTTTTAAATTTCAAATTGTAATGATTTTGCGATAATATAAAATATTCTCCCGCAATTTACCCATAAACATGTTTTTGTAAAGCATGATTCTAATTTAATTAATTTAAAAGGTTGCAATATAAATATATATATATACACATAAAAAGTTCCAGGCATCATATAATATTGCAAATATTTGCATTTGATTATGAAAACTGAATATAAGATATTTAATGTAGTTCGCTATTACACTATTTTGTTTTTAATTATGGAAATATTAAAGGAATAAGGTATCATGATAAATAAGGCATTTAGTGAATAACTTTTTAACGTAAAACATTAATAATGTGAAAACGTTATTAAAAAAGCTGGATATACTTCACACCATGGGTGTTCTTCTCTTCTCGGGTGGGATATTCTTGGTGGGTGTATTGCATTTTAAAGAAAAGATAAATCATTTCTTCAATAAAACGATTCTGAGTGTTACTTCGGGTAATAATGTAATAATGTACAATTATAATTGTCAATTAGGTATCTTTAACAACTGTTATTTAATAGTGTTGGGCAAATACTCGAATATTGTGTGTTTGTTAGGTAATAAATGTTCTTATAAAAGTACTAAAAACAATAATAATCTATTTTCAAAACATCAAATCATCAAACGTCTATTAATTATTGGTTAGATTAGTGCAGTTATTGCACAGGCTGTGCAACGTGGGAACATTCCGGAATGGTAATCGTTATAATAGTACATAATATGCATATCAGTCAAATCAGTTTTGAAAAAAAAAAGTATAAAAATGTTTAAATTAAATAATAATGAATTAAATGCTATAAACTGCTGTGGATGGCGGTGTGATAACAAAGGAGTGGCAGGGTGATATATTTTATCGTCACATGGGCGAGATGAATGACTGATGAAAGACAATTTTTCTCAAACGTATAGTAATCGGCCAACGATAAGATTAATCCATGTCCATTGTTCATTTCACTATTCATGTAAAATGTAAATGATACATTTTGTATAATATTATTATTTATTTTTCGTAATAAGGAAAATAAATCTGCTAATTATAGGATCATAATTCAAATTTTAAACGCTTATTAAAAAAATATCTATAGAGTCAACATTTATGCAAATTTATTTCGTATACAAAAGCACGTGAGATATTTTGCCAAAAGAAAATTTCTACCGAATCAAGAAATACGAGCATAGGTTATGCATACGTTTTACGAGCATAGGTTATGATAGAAAAAAAAAATCAATATTTTACATAAAAATGACTAGTTGAATGCTAATTTTATCATTAGATGGCTATAAAAAATTTTTTGAATTATTATTATCGATATTTATTCAGTACCATTTGTAATACATATGAGTGTGTATATAATAAATTTTCAGGTCTTAACCTTTACATTAAAATTTTATAAAATAATAACTTACAAAAACAAAAGAATTTCCAATATTTTTAAAATTCTGTACTTACCTAAAAATGGGTCAAATGTTTTCGAAACTGTTATGAAGTATGTGAGTGACTATTTTTAGTAGGTGGTGAAAGTTTTACGTTCCTATAAATTTTAGTTTTGGAATTACAACTAAATAACTAAAACTGATTTAATGATAATATTTATTTCGGTATTTTTTTCAGTAAATTTGTCTGTACTTTTTTCGATTTTTTTCATTCAAAATATTGTAAAATGTTGAATTATTTGTCTGTAAAAAATTTTCTTCCATCAAAATATTTTCCAAGTGATGTTCTATTTATCTACCATGTTTCATAAAAATTGGTCGAATCATTTATATTTTTAAATATTGAAAAGTGTAATTTTATGTAAAACTAATGAATTCCGTCAAAATATTAATTTTAAATGCTTATAAGAAAAAAAAAAATACTGACACGATTTTTGAGATTTTTTCAGTACTGTTAGCAAAACGTATAATTATGTATGTGTTAAATTTTCAAGCCTTAATGTAAAGAGATTCAAATTTTATGAATTAATAACTTACAAAAATGAGATATTTTCAATATTTAAAAGTTCTACTCACCTTAAAATTTGTTAATTTTTTTTAAAATTTTTATGATGTATGTATGTGACTATTTTAAGTAGTTGGTGAAAGTTTAAAGGTTTTAGCAATATTATTTTTGATGTTAAGTTAAAAAACTGAAATTAAATTTATGAAAATTCAGGTTATGACAAATTTTACAGTATTTTACCTTTTTTTATCAATTTTTTGGAAGTTTTTCTTTACGCATAGAAAAAATATTGAGAAATTTAAAAAATTGCCTCTTAAAAGTACCATATCAGTGTGATTTCAAATCTATAAAGTTACTGATTGAAACTTTTGGACAAGTATTTCTATATGAAAAAGCGTTTACAAGAGAGGAAAAAATAAACATTTTTGTAAAAACATAAGTTTTTCCGCTTCACACATCTAAAATTCGTCGGATACATAAAATATATTTATGATTACAATTTCAGAAATCTTTAGAATATTAAACCTGTCTCAAGTATTTTAGAAGTATTTAAGAAGGTAAAAAAGATTTTAAATAATTTTTTAAATTACAGATGCAGTGTAAACAATATATGTATGTATTATTTTTAAAACATTAAAATGCCATGAATAAATTTAACCATAACTGTTTTATTTTTATCTATTATGTTAAAAATTTTATTTGAGGTATTAAAATCTAAAACTAGATATTCTATTCCAAGGATTAATTATTCTATACCTTAAGTACTTATATTCTTTAAACGTTTTCAAAATCTTTACATATTCTTTAGTTCTCATTTTCGTAAAAGCTTGTAAAATTAGAAATAAATAACAAAAGTACTCGAAAAGATTAAGCACCGTGCTGAATCATTTTTTGTGGATCCTTATGGTTTGAAATATTTTTGATAATAATTTTACACCGACTATTGCTGAAGATAAAATTTCGATTGTTTATCATTTATTATTATCTGCACTACGATTTTTATTGTGAATTCTATGTTATTATCTCGTGTACATTTATAGTAATATTGTATATTGATAATTTACATTAATTCGCATTGATCGTTCGAGAATAACAATATAAAGAATGAAATAAAATAAAATATGAACGACGATTTACAAAACAATCAACACACAAAGTCCTTGAAGTTCCTACATTATGAAAAAAATCTATGTGTTTTTTTCTTGTTTGATTTTTTTTTTTTTCATTTTATAACAATCTACTATTAAAGACAATTGACAATTGTTATTGTAAATCAACATTTATATTTATAATGAATAATCGATTCATATTTTATAACATGAGACATAATAATAATATGTAGTCTAAGTAAACACGATTTCGATTGTATTACAATGAATAAGACAGTCGTATATTATCGACTAAGTATGTATTGTATAAGCCAATATGAGTTTGATGGAGTTATAAACAAATGTAATTAAATGAAAAAAAAAGTGCAGACGTCAGGTGAATAATTTGATTTTTATGATTACTTTTACTGAAGATATTTGAAATTTCGGGGCACTGGAAAATATTTAAAGTAATTATACGGTTATTTCATAATAATGCATATTTATATATTTTTTTCGTATTTTCATTAACAATTTTACTGGGTATACACAATATACATTTTAATTTAATCCATTTTTTATTATTATTATTATTTTTTTTAATGAAATGAAACTATAAAAATGAACAAATATAATGAATAGTCAAATTAATTTATGAAACCAAATGCATTTTAGATTGAAACAAATTTTTAATTTGATCACTGATAAGGACTACAAAATAATAAAATAAAATATCACTATTCCTATGAATCAAAATTATTTTTTAAAAGATTTATTTCATTACCATTATTCAGTATTGTATTGATTGAACTATGGAGTGTGCTTGGGTACATCGAAATGGTCAAATACATTTTAGTCACAGTAACAGTGATTTTAAATGTCAAAAAATCTGGTCTTATAAATTATTGAAAACAATTTTGGAGTTGGTATTAAAGAGTGCAGTATATTGAATTTCGTACACTTTAATGCGGAATCCTACTTCAGTCTACGTTCATTTGGATAACTATACCATCTATATTATAAGTAAGTTCTGTCTGTATATGATTCCTTCCAAACTGCGTCTGGGATATTTTTTAATAACATACTAAATTATAATTTTACAGATATAATAATTTCTAATTACTCAAGTAGATTCAAAATATGGTTATGTTTATTATTCGATTATTTTATAATTGTTATAAAATATATATATATTTTTTGAAATATTATAGTATCGGTAAAAATTTAAAAGATAATTTTTGTATGAATTTTAATTGGCTAATTTATTTTTATTAATAATCTCCCATTGTTTGTATCAAAAATTGAATTGTACTTTGTCGAATTGTATGATCAAACGATCGTTTAAATGAGTATATTGTTGTTTTACATAAATATCAGTTTTTCATTTCTTTAAAGAATTAATGAAAAAGTAATTTCAATCCCTTCTAATATTATACAAATTTCAGTTATCATTTCAGGTTGTCGATACCTACGCAATTAGTATTAAATTTTTTTGGATTAATATTCGGGATAGAACTAAAATGTATCTAAATCAATCTTTCTCAAACGGCAATAGTGCCTTCTAATGGATACTGTGGAGTTCTTCAAGAAGACCGAGCAGAAGGCTTGGAGAAAATTGGGGGGCATTGAGGTGATAAATGGGGGCTATAGCTAATTAAAAATAAATGTTTGTGTGATATTTCAAATTGAAATTAAGTACCTACTGGTCACTACATCATTAATCTAGTCCTTTTTCCTACCCCAATTCAGTTTATTTTGTCACGGATTCCTTGTATGTACCATGTGTGGTAATATTAAAATTATGTTTTTGCTTCATATAATTTTAGAAATTGTTTGGCATTATCACCGTTATCTAGCTATCTCATAATCAAATATCATTAACAATTATAAGATAGGCTAATTACTGGGCTCAGGACTTCAGCACTTAAAATCATAAAAATAAGTGCTTAAATATTTGTAATAAGCATTATTATTATAAACACAGAAAAATCTAGTATAAATCATTATTTTTTTTTTTTTGAAAAACAAAGCATAAGTAAACACTTTGAAATTTGAAATTGTTTAACGTGTCATAAATGTTAATGTTCATACCAACCGACTAAATATAAGTCAAACTAAATAAATAAGTAAACGCAATATACACGAAATATTTCCAAAATTCTATATTTATCCCAAGAGAGGTCATATTTTTAAATCTTTTTGTATAACGATATTATTGATAATTTTTGAAAATGTCAAGTTTCTACCTAGTACCATGCATTTTAGAGTTATGACTGAATCATTAAAATCCATTAAAAATATCTAATTTACGCCATCTTTCACTTTATTTTCTTTACGTCAGTCATGTGGCAAAACTATTGAGAATTTCAAAGAACTACTTCTCTTAATTGTCATGCAAACAAAATTTTCTAGGAAAAGTGTTTCCAAGTAAAAAAAAAAACAAAATTGTAAAACCACAGAATTTAAAATTATTATACGATTAATGACAGTGAAGCGTGTGTTATAAGTTAGTATCTGTTAATTGTTAATTTTAATCAATTATTCTGCTTAATTAACAATAGTCGAACACTCGGCCAAATGTAGACGATGTGGCGAAGAAACGGCTATAATAACCGGTAATACCCAATGACTGTCAGACAAGTATAATTTTTGTATGGCATAAATTGGTAATGGATATAGTTAATGCCAGAAATTCCAGTGGCAATCAATACATATAATATGTAGAAGTGTGAAACGTTGTTAGAAATTGGACAATATATTATTGGAAAGTTGTATTCAGGTGATGAACACCATTTTCAATGTTTCCAGTATAACTTAAGTTAAACATTTTGAGACTGTATATGGGGGAAAATAGTAACAAAATAAAGACAATTTTCGAAAAAAAAAAGGCTGGACATACTTTGCACCACGGATATTCTACTCTCCTTGGGCCAGATATTCATGGTGTGTGTGTAGAATTTTAAAGAAACGATAAATCATTTCTTCAATAAGACGAATCTGAATGAAAGAAGTGAATTATATAAAGAAGTAATTTTCAACGCACCCACGTTAACCCATTTCAACGTCTGACCCAACGTCTGACCCTTCGTTTGAAGAGCGAAGAATATTCGTGGTGTGAAGTATGTTGGGCTTTCTTGACTATATTCTACTTTACTTTACTTCACTTTTTTTCATCTAACAAATAAAGAAAAGGGGGAAAAATAATAAGAAAAAAAGTGTCAGAAAAATGTCCAAATTTTTTTTTCACATTTTGAAAATTTTCTTGCACCAAAATGTTTCTCATAATATGGTTTACCTATTGTCTAAATTTTCACAAAGTTTGGATCGAAAAATGGTGATTATCGAGTCTTTTTTATCAAATTTTGGGTAGTTTCCCCCTTCCCCCAAAAAATTGAAGAACTAAGAAATTCAAAAAATGATATTTTTAAAATACCAACTAGTGGCAAATCTGGGTTTGAAAATTTGCTGATCGAGACTTTCGGACAAGTAGATTCGAATAAAAAAGTGTATACAGAATAAAAACATAAAAATCATTGTGAAAAATTTGACGGAAAGGTGAATAATTGTTTATAATTTATATACATACACGATTCCGCAATATTTTAAATGCAACGTTGCCGTATTTCAATAGTTTCTATAAAGTGTTCGCAGTCATACGGTTCATCAGTTACCTATTTATACCGAGTTAGATCTTCTGAAATTTAAAATCCATCAAATTAAATCTCATTTATATTATAATATTATAATAGGGAGTGCCTAAGATTTTAGCATTATTTATTTATTTATCGTATTTGACACAAAATATAATATACATAAAAAAGTTGTAACATGATATAAAAATAAAACAAAAATAAAAATAAAATAAAATAATTCATATATATATAATAATAATAATAATTGTATAATAGTGTTTAACAAGATTATAATAGCTATTTGCATTGATAATTGTTCATTTTAAGCTTATCATTACAGTCTGATGTCTAAAGTGATTATCCAATCTAAAGCTTACATTATTAGTACGGATATTACATTATTAAAAGATGGTGAAAAAATTGTTTGCTACGGTTTTTCGTATACAATTTATAAAAATATAGCAACATTGCACAAAAATCACAGGCAAAAAAACGTATACGGAATCGTGTTGCACCCAAAATAATAATCACAACCAGTAGAATAGTGACCAGAGTTTGGAGGGATTCGTCGATATGAAAACGTTGAGAATGTGTCGGCGTTAAAGTGTAACAAAATGCGGGATCGACCCGTCGGGTTTTCGTATATACGGGTACAGACGGACAACTTGTACGTACATTTATAATAATATGTTCCGAAGCCGCGGTTGATGTATAATTGTAATTTATTAAACGAACGAACCGAGTCAATTGAAATGCGAGTGTTCGTCGCCAAGACACGCGAAATAACTCGCACCGCATTATGCTAATGCGAAATGTTCGAACAACAAATTAGTTTCACGGAAAAATCACTTCCGGACCGACCGGCAGACTCCGTGCATAATTAATCGAGGCATAAAATATTATTATGACTGTGTGTTGTTAATAATGACGCGAGATTAATTTTCAGTAGGTATATTGTGAACGTTTACTCCGCGCCATAAACATTCTCGTACTGTCAATATTAGTACAACGTTTAATGCCGACGTAATTAACGACGCTAACATATATTGCCGCCCACGTAGACGACGATTTTCCTAGAAAAATACCACTTCAGACGGTTCACAGACCAGCTGCTATTTGGTTATTCGACGACGTCCAAAGAGTTTACGTTAATTATCGCGACGCACTAAGATTCGATTGACGCGACAAACTCAAATATTGACAACGATAACGATACCGTTGTGTGTTAAAGCAAATGTTGTGACTGCAGCAGTGACGGAGGCGTAGACGTCACTGTCGTTTACATCACTTCCCGTAGACATCACAAATATCATGCACCTTCTGTGACAAAACCCCGGTCGCGAGAAAACGTTACCTACCCTCCGTAAACTGAATTTTTGTATTCTAGATAGATTGGTTTGAGTGCTTTGTGTGAACTTGTTCAAAATTTGAAAAAAAAACCATTAGCTAAAAACATCTAGACCTTGCTGCTCTAAGTCCGTTATTCTTAGCTTTATTTTTTTTACAGCAACATCTTAAATTAAATCCAAATAAATGGCAACACACTAAAAACATAATATTAAGACTTTTTGTACACTATAGTATTTAAAGATTATGTATATATTAGGGTGACCATATTTAAGAAAATAAAATACAGGACAAAAATATTTTTCATAATATTTTTAAATAAATAAGTATTTATTACATACCTATATATATATAATATATAGCTAGTGTTATTACAATGATGTTTATTTTATTTTTTTATTTTTTATTTTTTTTCTGTGTACAACTTTTTGTATAGAAATACTTGTCCAAAAGTTTCGATCAATAACGTTTTGAAACCCGATTCGCCTCTAGATTGCACAAGAGGTTATTTTTGAATTTCTCAATTCTTCAATGTTTTTTTTGGAAAAAACTACCCAAAATTTGACAAAAATGACTCGAAAACCATAATTTTTTGATCAGAATTTTACGAAAATTTAAACAGAGATAGAAAATCCTATAAAAACGATTTTGGCGCAAGAAAATTTTGAAAATGTGAAAAAGAAATTTGGACATTTTTCGAACATTTTTTTTTTTCTTATATTATTAACTTTCTTCGTTCAGAATCGTTTTACTGAAGAAATGATTTATCGTTTCTTTAAAATTTAATACGCCCGTCAAGAGAATACCACCCGTCGTGCGAAGTACACCC
>JAIPRM010014643.1:0-10636 GCA_025469315.1 Stegophylla sp. TES_Ste_2020
CCAAAACACTCAATTTCTTCTCATCCATTTTTGTGGTTGCCCACGTCTCACACGCGTATAACGCTATAGGTCTAATTAAAACTTTGTACAATGTTATCTTTGATCTTCTTGAAAGTAATTTTGATTTGAATAGTGTTGATAATCCAAAATAACATCTGTTTGCTGTTATCAATCTTTCTCTTATTTCTTCCTGACTATTTGCGTATTCATTCACCCAAGCTTCTAGATATTTGAAATGTCCTATTCTTTTAAACGAGAAACCTTCTATTCCTAATTGTTTTGCCGTTTGATGTTGTCTGGATAGTATTAGGTATTTTGTTTTATCTTGTAAATATATATATATATATGTTAAGACCTATTTCTTTTGATGCCCTTATTAATTCTTTTGTGGATTGTTTCAGATTCTCCTCATTTTCCGCTATAATCACTAGATCATCAGCATAATGATACAATTGTGAGCTGTTGGTCATCGCTAAGTTTTAATCCTTCTGCCTTGCTAAGAACTTGCCTCACCACTGACTCTAAAGCAATGTTAAACAAAGCCGGTGACAATGCGTCTCCATGTCTCTGACACCTGTCGACACCGGGAATTCATTTGAATGAAATTCTCCAGAACTCACCTTGCATTTAGAGCCTTGTACGCACACTTTGATTATATTCTAGTAAGTCTTTCTGGTATCCCCAATCCGGACATTATGTTCCACGGTTTCATTCTATCCACCGAGTCGTATGCTGCTTTAAAATCCTCGAATAGCATATGCACAGCTTCATTAAACTCGTGGCTTTTTTCTGCAATCTGTTTTATTATATGAATCTGATCTACATATAGTTGATTTACCTACCGTGAATCCTGCCTGGTATCCTCCAATAATTTCCGTAATAAATGGTTTCAATCTGTTTAATAAGAGGTTAGATAATATTTTCTATTCTGAGAAATGTTTGATTTTAAAAAAGGTTTAAAATTTTTAAAATTATCATTATAACAATATTCGATTACTTTAACTGTGACCCCATCCCCACCCCGGCATCTTCTAAAAATATATTTTCATAGGTACGCCACTTCGAGAAAATAGAACATAAACAAATCGTGTGAGTATACACACAGGGCTCATGTTACTCTGCAATTCGATATTTTCCGTGTAAAACGGTGACGTCTCCCCCCCCCCCCCGCGGTATATATATATGTATGTATTTTTCCCGAATGAAATTTAACGCCACGCCGCCGCCGCCGCCTGATATCGTTGGAACTTTCGCAAAAGACATATTACTATTATTATTATTATTATTATTATTATTACTGGAGTTCAGTGAGAGCCCGTTTACAAATAGAACTATCAATCTTCCATCATGACAGTCAATAAAATATTAAACTTTTTATGTGTCTTCTAATGGACTTTCGAGTGTACGTAAAATTATTTTTACTAGCCGCAATAAAAAGTGAAAACCCAATCGCGTGACTGATAACTATTATGAATAACTATTTTGCAATACCAACGAAATATTATGGCGCGTGTAATACACGCGCATCAGCCGTATTTAAATCTTCGAAAATTTTACCAGCCAAAACCAGCGAAAATTATATATCTTTTTTCGTTTCATTAAAATCAGGGCTTGACAAAATCCCAATTGAAATATTTTAAAGTTTTAAAATAAAAAAACAAAAAAAAAAAAAAAGTTTAATTTACTGTTTATTCGAATACTATATCGTCGTGTATGACGCGATAGCAATAATTCGAATTTCATTTTCAGTGCAAATCTTTCGAAATTCGAAAGTAATATTACTTAATTTCCAAATTCTAAGTCATAGACGTCTTTATTGTGCGAACCACTGAGCTTATGTTCGGAAACACATTTTTTTTCATATCGATATTTACAGTTATGACCAAGTATAATGACTTTTGGAGCATAAAAATAAATTTCAATATTCAAAATGTGGATGTGCAGTCACTACTCAATAAACATAATTACAAAAGCCATAAGCATCTTTACTTCACTCGGAATCAAAAAAATTATTTTCCAGTTGAACGAATTAATTGTACACTTAATTAATTGATTTAATTACTATTTGAGAATTATTAGTTTTTTTTAAATTTAATGGCTACACAGATGTGAATTATAGTCATTGTTAGCCAGTAATAAGATGAATAATAAATAATACATTATAATATGCATGGGCAATTAACATCTAATAATTATATGGGTATTTAAATATATGGAAAAAAAAAGAAAGAAATACAATAATCCCCTTCCTGGAACCACTCCAGATAACAAAAAAAAAAAAAAAAACAAAAAAATTTAATCTATTTTTGTAAATTCAAAACTAAAAAATATAAAGCATATTCGTATCCAATCTATCATACATAAAAAAAAACTGTAACCGTACTTCTAACAAATCATTTAACACCCGAAATCGTATTAAACTGTAAGCGCATTCAAAATATTGTCTATTGAACAGCAGTCGGCGGAGGCTAATAGTTTCCAAAATTTGTGCCGATAAATTATCTAAATTTACCGCTTTTTTTTTTTTTTGAAAATTGTTTATCACCGACTTTTCTTAAATTTATTAGAGTGGGGGGAGGAGCATTTTCCATAGCTTGCCTTCCTCAAATGACGCCCTTGGAGTGTGGATTATCATATTAGCAATAACCGTGCGAGACAATACCATCACATTACGTACAATTAAAAACGGTTACAATGTAGATCACGACAATAGATGTTTTTTTTTTTTCCAATTAAAATAACCATAAGGTCGTTATCTATTGTAAATAATAATAATAACCTTTGATCAAATTGAAGTGAAAAAAAAAAAAAAAAAAGAGAAAGAAAGAATACGGATTAGAAAGAAAATGAAAAAAAAAAAAAAAAAACCCGTAAAGCTTATAACATAATCAAAATCACATATCCTTTTTCTATTAGAATTTGTTATAAAAATAAAGACATTGCGACTCTCGTGATTAAATCCGTTTTTATCAAAAATAATACACAAAATACACTTTTATGAAATAAAAATGGCGGCGCGAAAAATGAATAAAATAATGCTATGCGCGTAGTGAAAAGTGTTCAAGTAAAATAGTAAATAGTATATAAAAAAATAAAAAAATAAATAGTGTAATTTTATATTCCTAAGAAATGTTAAAACCTGAACAATATTAAAGTAGTACGTCCCGAGTAAAACAAATATTCCATTAAATCCAACAGGTCTGGCAAACCTTTGTTTCAACGCTATAAAAATACATTGGAAAGTTGCTAATAAAAAAATTGCCTCTAAAACTTAATTTTTTTTTTTTTTTTTTCTATTACAACTTCTAAGACGGATTACTAGAACTACTTTAATTACTATACGAGTGTTGATAGTTAATTGGACAGTCGTAAAATTGCATTAATGTACCACTTACGGAAATAAAATTGAAATTTAATTTAATTATAATTAACAATATTTTGTCGTACAAAAATAAATTACAATCACTCTAATATTTTAACATTGAAAACGAAATAGTTGACAGTGGACATTTTTTTTTTTTTTTTTTACAAAACGCTTTTAGCGTTTTACACTGCGATTGAAGTCAATAGTATATTAATGTGGAATTTTTATTTATTTTTTATTTTTTTTGATGCGACGATGAAATTTTGTTTTACAAATATATTTTGTGTTTAACCGAAATTCAATTCATTACATTTATAACTTGATATTAAAATTAGTAAAATACGATTTCGGAAATGTGGACAATGCGTTAAGTAGCAGAATAAGTAAAAAGAAATCCAAAATTTTCCCTCAAAATGCGGTATAAATATAAAACATTTTGAGTGAAAATTTTGGAAGGTTATGATTGAAGAAAATTGTTCTATGGAAAATTACGTAAACGTGACTGTAGCATATGACAGTGTGAAGGAGTAAATACGTGTTAGGAGCTTATAAATAATAGGAGTTTGCATGTTTTTAATAACAAATTAATTTTTTGAATTTAGTAACCATGGTAACGCAACAGTCAGTAAAAATATTTAATATTAATTATGTTTATTTTTAATATATTGGTAACCATCCGAACGATAGATCCGCTCAGATACGATTTAAAATGTTCTTCAAAATTTCATACATCCATCAAGCCTCACCGGAGAATCAAAGAATGCACCCGCGGTGAAAAGCATCACGTCCGGCTTTTTAGAACAGAAATACTTTTGTATTTTTGAGTTTTTTTACAGCTTATTTTTTTAATATAAGGGCTGTTTTTCTAATTTACTAATTGTAATTTATAATATTATTATATCCGTAAATATATAATAATAAAAAAAAGAAAATAACGAAGCGAATAAAAACAAATCACCAAAGGCTATTTTAGTTATTTTTGAAAGTTAACATCGACTCTACACTTTTTACTTTTCGTCTCATATTACTTCTGAGTTTTGATTAACAGTTTTCAAAATGAAATTCCTCTAATAATAATAGGTTCTTGGTAATAACAATACACAACTTTCTCTCGCGGTTTCGTCGAATATTTCAGACGAAATTCCCGTATTTGAAAATTATTTCTCGTGAACGCCTTTTAACGCGGATCGCGCCGTGACTACAGCAACACGAGTTTCTATATATTATTATGTTTTGCTATAGTAAATAAATAATCATATACAATGTCTTTGGCGACCGTCATATATTATTATATATCGTTAAACATTTTAATACAATGTTTTAATGTTTTATTGTTTTACACAGAGGTTGGAAAATACGTAATTACACGCTGCACGTGGATTTGTAACACAAATATCAGTATAAATAAATAAAAATAATCAGTAATATAAATAATAATAATAATAATAATAATAATTTTAGCGATTTTATTTCTTTGGCTATAAAAATCAACAAAAATGCATTGTTGAATATTAATTTTTATCGGCCGGTTACTATACGATGAAGGAGATGGTTACCTACCTACAGTTGTGATAATAATATTATTATTGTTAAACTAACCACAAATAAAGAAAGGTTTAATTATTATAAACACCGGTGAAGCTTTGTACTTAAAATATAATCTCTATCAAATGAAGAAAAAATAATATTTGATTATTAACCGATTGATATATCAAATGCTGTTCTTTTAATGTACAAAGAATTCGAATTTGTGAACATTAATTTTAGAATGTATACCGTTACTCATATTTTAGTAACCTTTGTCGCGAAAATCTGGTTGCATATACTAATTATAGAAGCTTTATTTTTTAATTAAAATTTAATATTATTATAATTAATTAATAATCTGTAAAAAATAAAAATACATAATGTAAAAGTTAAAATATAAATGAATGTTCATAAGTAGAGATAGGATCTTAATGACCTAAAAAATAACTTGTAAAAAAAAAAAAATATATATATTAAAATAAAGATTGAATTAAAGAGATTTAATATGGTATATTATTATATAAACATGAGTGTGTATGATAAGTAGGGCCTGGATTTAAATGCTCTGAAAAACAGAAGAAAATGCCCTTAAAAAATGAATTTTATTGCGAAAATACACTGAAAAAACATTCTATACATTTTATTATTTCAATTTATTCTACTATTTGCCACCTGTCGAGTCCAGGTAAAGACTATAAGGTAAAGATGGATGATTATATTTTTAATTAGCTAAATATAAATTATTGACTTGTATAATAAATTTTATAAAGGTTTACTGTTCAAATATATATGCATTAAAAAACGAATAAAAATGCTGAAATGTGCTCTAAAAATGGAAAAAACATGCAAAAGAATGCAAAAAAAAAGTTTTAGTTTTTAGGTCTCTGTCACGTGAAACAAATTTTGTAGTTGGAAAGCATTTCCTAAGATCATCATAAAAAAAAAAAAAATAAATAAATAAATATGAATTTTGCATTGAAATCCGGGCCCTAATGACAAGTATTTCCCCAAAAAGCTATACTTACCATATGAAAATTAAGACTGTACTAATGAATGATTATGAATGCGTGTTAAGCGTATTGTTCGATATAGGAGGTATTAAAGTCAGATTAAAAGGACTTTGGTATCTGCTCATTTTGTCAAGTCCTTTTCGTCGTCCATTTAACGAACAATATAGCGAAATATTAAGCTGCACTGTATTTAGGTTGTTTTTAAAGCGTAAACATCAGTAAATAACGAGAATAATATCATGTGAAACGAATTTTCAACATATTAATGAACGCCTCGTTTGTAAAATACTGCTTTAACCCGTTAGAGGACAACACTTTTTTTCCTTATTTTAAATCAAGAGAACTGTGGCACGTATAGAAGCCATTTTGTTATCAAGTACCTCTATTGAGATTCAGACATATTTATTAGTTTAGTGGCCTCATTGGCATCTATTACAGTCACCCCATGAGTCTGAAAATAATATTATACGATTGGTTGAAGGTTGTGTGATTAAAAAAAAATGTTTCAATATGCCTAAAGAAAATATAATTTCCGACAAGAAAACATAAACATTTAAATTAAAAAAGTTTTGTTCTCACTGTCGTTTTGTAAGTGGCATTTGTACAGGCCACTAACCACCTCAGTTATGGTCGTTTAAAAAATTCTGAAACTCGAGACCTTTTATTTATTTATTTTTGCCTGACTAGATTTTTCAAAAACGATATCCTTCACTACATTTTCACCAACAGGTGTTTATGTTATAAAATCAAACTAGACATCATAATTTATTATCGTTCTGAATAGAGTGGTTTTGGTCAGGTCAGCTGAACGGAAGCGACACGTGTGGGCACAATGAGGTTTATGAAAATATTATATAATATTATATGACTGGAAACACGCGTTGTAGAAATGTGACGAAATAACAAAACAGAATTATACGAATTTATTGTAGTCAATAAAAAACTGAAATTCATACGCCGATAATATTGCGATTATTATTATTGAATATTACTCACTGAAAACTGTTATTATTTCTTTTCTTTTTGTGTTATTACATTTTGTTTTGTATTGCATCATTTTACATCCCCAGGCAGAGTTCCTTCTTTATTACGCGTAATCACCCCATTCACCGAATGTTCAGATTCCTAAATAATCGATCTCATTCCTGACTGCTACTAAAAATATGTTTAACTACTATTGTTCAATTTCGTAATTACATATTTATAGCTATTATTATTATAAATAACAATAAATTAAATTATTGTTGCTATGCGAAAGACAAGTCACAATTTTCTACATATTTTCTTATATAATATATATATATATATATATATATATATAACGTAATGCACATAATATATACGAATTGAAAATATCCGAGCATACTTCGCACCATGGGTATTCTTCGCTCCTCAAATGAAATACTCTTTGTAAGCGTGTTTGAATTTAAGAAAAATGATGAACGATTTATTAAATAACACGGTTTTGAGCGAAGTATGCTAATAATATAAAGAACAATAATATATTATGTAATTTTCAACACACCCACCAAGAGTATCTGACAAGAGGAGCAAAGAATAAAATACCAACAGTGCGAAGTATGTCCGAGTTTCTTGTCTATACTTAACTATACCTTACTATTGAATAAAATAATACGAAATAATAAAAAAAAAGTTCAGAATGAATTGACGCTCGTTTATATTATAATTATTATAAATAAATTTGCATAAAATTATTCAAGTACTCAGTGAAAAATGGTCAAAATGAAGCGTGTAACACACCGCACTGTACCAGTAGTAACGATATTATATTTTTTCACTTGCCTTCCAGTTACCGGTTAAAGTACCATCCGCGAAGGCAAATTTAGTTTGAAAAAGTTGCTGGTGGAAACTTTTTGACTAGTATTTCGAAACGAAAGAACGTTTACAGAAA
Organism: Stegophylla sp. TES_Ste_2020; assembly: GCA_025469315.1. Lineage (NCBI taxonomy): Eukaryota > Metazoa > Arthropoda > Insecta > Hemiptera > Aphididae > Stegophylla > Stegophylla sp. TES_Ste_2020. The sequence goes on from JAIPRM010014643.1 coordinate 7,814, forward strand.
AACAAAACAATAAATAAATGAATAAACATCAGTTTCGGTTCGCTCAGAATCCAAAATTTGTTCCCAATAGTAAACATAATGTATATTTAGTTTATTCAAATTATGTGAAACGAATCTAAAAAATATTTACTACAAAACATATGCTACATTTCGAATACAATAAAATTCAAACTCACACATTTATTGAAAAAAAAAATCGTACATACTTAGCACGATGGGTGTTTTTCGCACGACGGGTGGGATTCTCTTGACGGGTGTATTGAATTTTAAAGAACCGATAAATTATTTCTTCAATAAAACATCATGAGAAAAAAAAATGTTAGAAAAATGTCCAAAATTTTTTTTTTACATTTTCAAAATTATTTTGCGCTAAAATCTTTCTCGTATGATTTTCTATAAATTTTCATATACATAGTTTAGATCGAAAAATGATGGTTTCCTAGTCGTTTTTGTCAAATTTTGGGTATTTTTTTCGAAAAAAAAAAAATGAAAAATTGAGAAATTCAAAAAATGACCTCTCTAAAGTACAATTTAGAGGAAAATCCGGTTTCAAATAGTTACTGATCGAAACTTTTGCACAAGTATTTCCATACGAAAAATTGTACACAGAAAAAAAAAGAAAGAAACGTGATTGTAAAAACACTAGCTTCTTCACTTCGCTCAAAATCACCTGACCTGGTCACGCGGGTGTGATTATTATTATTATTATTATTATTTATTTTTGTTTTACTCTTTTTAAGGCCTATCGTAACGAACACGACATAATAATAATAATAATAATAATAATAATAATGTTATCCGTACGACGACGGTTAGGTTAGGTTAGGTTAGAGTGCCTCTCGGTAATGAGAAAATAATATTTCCCCTATTAATAATATTCGTTTGTGAATATTTATATTATTGACACATTTTTCCCGCGCGGTAAGGAGTTTATTTTTTATTTCTCGAGACTCGTGTTTTTACGTTTCTGCCCGCCGCCGCCGTTTCTCGATTAACGCGAACGCCTAATATTTCGAATTTACATGTTCAATAATTATTATTCGAGAACTTTTCCGTACTTAGTGCGAGACAGTTCTGAGAATTCATTTTGAAATACGAACGTACATAAAACGGTCGATAGCATATTTTACTAGAACAGACGTGTGTATCTATTGACAATTATTTTTCGATGCCCGAAATATAATAATTCGGTAGTCCGTAGTACGCGTCCGCGCGCGCGCGCGCCAAAACCCTCAACGCGTTTCGTCCACGAGTAGTTGTCGTTTTAATTGCGTCCTGCGCGCGTATGTTTTAAATTTTTCCCCTCGCCGAGGGGAGGTCGGTGGCGGGGGTTCGAAATATTACGTAACTGTTATAAACACGTATATTAATAGTTAAGTACTTTAAATATGTCGATACGTTTGGGGGTGCGTTTACTAGCAACTTGGAAAATGTCTTTTTAGGGGCATTAAACTTAAGTAATTCTCAACTTTTCTGGGGGTGGGGGGGGGCTATGAGCAGTTTTGCGGGGACTTAGATACCTAAAGTCCCCCTCTAATTGAGCCTATGGTTTCTATAGGTGGAACTAAAGTGGAAAACACGATGTTTTTTAATAATTTCGAAATTTATATTTTGAGTATTTAACTATTTGTTTTACATTCTGAGCGTAGCGATGAAGCTAGTGTTTTTACGATTTTGTTTTTCTTTGTAAACTCTTTCCACAAGGCCGTAGCCAGGAGAGGGGTTTCAGGGTTCAAATCCCCCTACTAAGGTACTTAAGAGAACTTTTCTCGAATTTCTCAGCTCGTCAATTTCGTTTTGGGAAAACTACCTAAAATTTGATAAAAAAAAAAAAAGACTTGGAAAATATCGTTTTTTAATATAAATTTAAATATAGATAGACAATAATATGAGAAATGTTTTTTTAGTCCCAAGAGAATATTGAAAATGTAAAAAAAAAAAATGATAATAATTTTGGAAATTTCTTTTTAACACTTTTTTTTCTCATAATTTTTTCCAATTTTTTCTTTGAGTATTAGAGATAAATGAAAGTGTAAAGTCCAGTGAAACAAAAGTAAAACGACAAAAGTAAATGGAAGTCTCATTTTCACCGTCTCTCTTATATTTACTTATACATTTACTTTACTAGTGCTTAGTGAACGACGTATCGACGTCGCGTTCGGCAAGAACATTACGCCAAATAATACATCGCCTTGGAACGGGCAAAAGTTCCGCAGGGGTTTTGATCTGGATTTTTTGGAGAAAGCGCTCCTGTCGAGTTTCAACGGAACGTTCGTTATGCGCGCGAACGGGACTTTTCGACATCAGTTATTGCGTCTCAGTCAGGCGTGTATTTATAAGCAAGAACCTTAAGTAAAGGTTTACACGCGCCTACGGTGGCAAATTTTCATCAACGTTTATAATCTTATTATTACGTCGTGTCTTTATTCTGCGTGCTTGACGTCAGGATAGGTGGCAATGCTGTGTTTTATCAATTTTTAGATTCCGAACGAAGTGAAGAAGCTAGTGTTTTTACAATGATGTTTATTTTTTATTTTTTTTCTGCGTACAACTTTTCGTATAGAAATACTCGTCCGAAAGTTTCGATCAATAACTTTTTGAAACCCGATTCGCCTCTAGATTGTACTTTAGAGAGTATTCATTTTTTGAATTGCTCAATTCTTCAATGTTTTTAGATTCTGAACGAAGTGAAGAAGCTTATGATTTTACAATGATGTTTATTTATTTTATTTTTTTTTTATTTTTTTTTCTCTTTCTGTAAACACTTTTTCGTATAGAAATACTGGACCAAAAGTTTCGATCAATATCTCTATAGAACCGGAA
>JAIPRM010014644.1:0-10635 GCA_025469315.1 Stegophylla sp. TES_Ste_2020
CCGGCATCGATTGCAACCTATTTTTAGAAGCTAAAATAATATTGTCATAATACAAACCTCGAGTTATATATTGACACACCATTTTTTCTTTTATTTAATGTACCAATTGAAAATTTTCATAAATAAATCAATAGAAACATAAATCAAACAATTTATATATCAAAACATTTAAAAATATCGAAAAAATTTCGGAGGGGGTCCAGACCCCATGGACCCTCCCTCAGATACGGCCTTGTCTTCAATAAAACGATTCTGAGCGAAGCTTCAACTAATATTTAATGTTAACTAAAAGTTTTGAAGCATTGAACTTAAATGTTGAACAAAAAATGATTTTGTTACAAATCTAAATCATAAACGATAAACGAAAATTGATTTGTCATATTTTCCCCTATATCTAGTGAATATTCCATAAATAATTTCAAATTATTATAAATTATAAATTATAAAAAAATTATAAATAATTACAGTAAAATATAAACGTCACAATTTAATAAATTATAGTTACTACTATATTAAATAATGATCTTAAATCAACATTAATTGTATTAATAATAAATGTATAATTTGTACTAAAGTTTATCGTGTCACCTATAGTCAGTTGAGATTGAAAAAGTACAAAAATAATTTTTACCACGTTAGGTTTGAACCCGGTATAGTCATATCCGAGGAATTCGGCTTAGTTTCTTGACTACATATATAAAATAGTAGGTATATATTTAATATAATAACCGAAAATATTGAATTTTTAAAATTTTGATCTACTTGGATTTTAGTTTAATGCAATGTGTGCAATGCTGCCAATTATATAAAATTGTAAGCAAAGATAAATCATTTTGATTAGATTGAAAACTTATTATCATAAAATGACCGTATCCAATAAAAATAATTTTATTTGAAAATTTAAATTTAAAAAAAAAAAACGTGAAGCTGAAATTCCTCGCACCGAAATGTCCTGGAGCCGAAATATCTCCACGCCGAAATGTGGCCATTTCACGCCACGCTAAAATGTCTGATTCCCTCAAAAACTACATATGATGGTGATAAAACATTATCAAACTTCTTGAGTGTTTATAAACTAGAAATATATCATATTAATAGTTCATTCGTTCTCCGATTTTTTACAATCAAACCTTTGTAAAATGTTTAATTATTAGTCCGTAAAAAAATTTATTTCACCAAAATATTCACAAGGAAACTCTCCACCTTATATACCAAATTTAAAAATGATCGATTGAACAAATTTTCTTTTATGTACGTTAAAGTGTGTAATTTTAGGTAAAACTAACAAATTTCGTCAAAATTCTAACTTCAAACGGTTATAGTTATATTAAATTTTCAAAGTCTTGATAATTAGTTAATATCAAGAATAAAACATTTTATTACATAAAACGAGAAAATTCCAATATCTTCAAATTGCTATGCTGCCTATACTTGAATCAAAATTTATCAAATGTTTTTGAAATTTTTATGCAGTGTTTTCATGACTATCTTACCGATCCTTACAAATATTTTTTGTAAATAGACAGCAATAGTATGGTAAATCATTATTTAAATAAATTAAGGGTACAGGGGAAAAATGTTAGTCCATTTTCGTAAATTTTTCAGAAGAGCAAAAATAAAGTTTACAGACTTCTACCAATCAAATAATTAAATTTAGAAAACGCTGTATGAGCTATTATTTTAGTCAGATGTGTTAACTTTAAGAAGTAATTGAAATAAATAAAAAATTTTATTGATTATTATGAAAAAAAGGTATATCAAAATGAAAAATATGGACTTTAACCTCTTTCCTCCAATAAATCCCGATTATTATTTTTAAGGAAAAAAGCACCCAATTTGTTTCTTATTAAAAAAAACAATGCCAATTAAGGGTCATACATAATTGTAAATAAAATTACTTCACTTTAAATTAATAGACATTATTAATATTACATAAATAATACTTTTTATTTATTTATTTATTTATTTTAAATCTTCAGCTTGTTGTCAATATACTAGTCTTCACTGTCTAGAATATCTTCATTTGTCTTCAGATTTTCGTAGAATTTTTGAGATTCTTCTTTTAGTAAAAATTGTTTTAAATTAAGTAAATCTTTATACTTCGCATCCTTTATGAAAAGTTTCCCTTTATAAAGTGTTTTCAAGGCATTGTTTTTAATGTTTTTATTTGTGGCATTTTCGCGTGTCTTTTTTCCTCGTTTATTTTACTTTGGGATTATCACAGTGCGTCGTATGTGTAAAATATTGATTGGCCGCTAGAAAAAATGTGTACATTAAATGTAATTAAGTTTAATTGCCGTCTACTAGTATGCATCGTTAGTAGTTATATTTGAAGTAGGTAAATTTTTTTGAAAATATATAGATATAGCTTCAAATGTATCAGTTTTCATTGACTTTTTTCTAAAATTTCCTTTCGTATTTTAAAACTTATCAGCTTTTCGCAAATGTAAATTATTTTCCAAAACTTTTTTATAAAATCTTTTATATCTTGATGGTTGTATTGAATTTTAAACAAACGATAAATCATTTCTCCAATAAAACAATTCTGAATGGAGCTTCAACTAGTACACAAATAATAATTGTCAGTTTTGAAGAATTGAACTTAAATGGTTAACTATAAATTATTTTGTTACATACAAAATTTACGAAAAACGAAAATTGTTTTTCATATATTCACATATACTTAATGAATACTCCATAAATAATTTCAAATTACAGTATAATATAAACATCATAATAAAATAAAATAAAATAAAGTGGCTATAATTATCGTAAATCAACAGTTATACACTGTAACATTATTTTTACTAATGTTTATCGTAGCACAGCTAGACAGTCACGGTAAAAAAAATGCAAAATATTCGGATTATCAGGTTTGATTCTAACCCGGGATCGTCACATGGAAAGATATCGTCATTCCATTGTGTTACACTAACATTGTAGAACGTTGAGTTGAAATAGTAGGTATTTAGTATAATAACTGAAAATATTAAATTTTCTAAATAGAAAAAAATAATTAAAAAAACTATTGATGCACGTGGATTTTAATTCTCACTATCGCGTTTAGCTTCGAAAAATACATAAGATGGAGGTAAAACATTATCAACCTTTTGAGTTTTTATAAATTAGAATTATGTCGCGTAATATATTTTGTCCATACTTTCTACAATTTTTTTCAATCGAACCATTGAAATGTTTAATTCTACTAAAATGTTTAATTTTTTGTTCGCTCAAAATTTTATTACACCAAAATATTTGCAATAAAATTATTTACCTAGGCAACAACTTTCAAAAAAATTGGTCTGGCCAATTTTCTTTTATGTGCCTTAAAGTGTGTAATTTTTGATAAGACTAACGGATTTTGTCAAAATTCTAACTTCAAAAGGTTATAGAAAAAAAAGTTGACATACAATTTTTGAGATTTTTTCATGTCAATAAGACATATATGTCAGTGAGATCATATTAAATTTTCAAGTCTTTATATTAATAATCAAATCTTTAATTACATAAAAACTCAGAAATTTCCAAAATTTTCAAAATACTGTACTTATTTCGAAATTGATCAAGTCATTTTGAAATTTTTATAAAATATTCTCGTGACTATTTTTAGTAGTTGGTGAAAGTTTCAAGTTCCTAGCTGCATTATTTTTGAAATTATGTTAAAAAGCAATTTTCTATTTTACGGAAATTAGGCAATTGCATATTTTGCCGTGTTTTTAAATTTTTCAACATATTTCCCCCGATTTTGGAAAAAGTATTGAGAAATTGGAAAAATTACCTCTCTTTAGGTCAAGTATTTCTATATGAAAAAGTGTTCACAGAAAGAGAAATAAATAAAAAAAATAAACATCACTGTAAAATCATAAGCTTCTTCACTCCGTTTTGAATCTAAAAAATAAACATCATTGTAAAATCATAAGCTTCTTCGCTTTGCTCAGAATCTAAAACACACTAATTTGTAAAATCAGTACATCCTTCGCTTTGCTCACAATCTAAAATTTGATTTTTTTTTATGTTTAAATTACTATAAAACTATGTTTTCCATAATTTTTTCTTCGTGTTATCTTAGGGATGTTCTGTGGTGATACAAACTTTTTATATATAAATGGCACCCCCTCCCACAATTTTAATTACAGAATTTTTTTTAGGCAATATTTATGTGAATTTTGATAAAATGATATCAAAATTCTAAACACGAATTCGAAAATTCGAATATTTATATTTTACAATATTGTGAAATAATTAAGTAAAAAAGTCACAGAAAAATTAGCTAAATAAAATACCGTAGTTAAAACGGAGATTGGAGTGCCTTTTAGAGAAAAAGCCGACACATATTCATTTTCTCGGGCCGGTCTGAAGTTTCAATTCGCCCCTGTAACTCTCTTATAATCATTTTGTAATGCAATGATCCAGTATATAAATATTTTATTTTAGATTTTTTAACGTTTTTCGTTTTAACGTCATTTTTTTCATTATTATTTTCAGTGGCGGCTCGTCAGGGGAATTTTTGAGACTGTGACCCCCCATAAAAAAAAATAGTAACACAATAAAATAGTTTAAAGAAAATTGTATTTAAAATTTAATATTTTTATCCATTTTGTAAATAATAATTATTGTTTTCGATATTAATATTGATAATGTAATATTTTTACATTAATAATGAGAAGACGAGTGTCATTGAATTGTCATTCAATAATAATACAAGCGAAAAATATCGATAATGATGACAGTCGCTATTTTGAGAGTCTGAAGTTCGAGAGACTCAATTTTGTAAACAAATTCTATATGTATGACAAGGAGGAGGACGGGGGTAGATTGTATAGATGTTATTCAGTACATTGGGACTAGACTCCTTTAAAATTTCTACCATCGTCATCGCAGTCGTCACGTATTTTCGGTAAACACAAAAACCTGCAGCGTGACTTGCATCAGTACCAAGCAATATTATTTAACGGCGTCATTCATGTCCACTGGCTATTATTATTATTTTTTTATTTACACAGTTCGATAAACTATTTTCGTTTTCTAAACATTTTAACCCGACAGCGTTTTCGCGTAATATAAAATATTTTTTATTAAATTTTCAGTCTCCCCAATGAATTTACTTGCGAACCGCCACTGATTATTTCACGATATAGTATAGAAAACGGTATAATACAATTTTTTTTACGTCCAATCGGCCACATCCAAATTTTCTGCATCCCTTTAAAATATCGATGCATTACGCCAATGTAATACGTCTTATATGTCTTTACTTCGGGCCAATTTTACAGTGTGATATTATGCTATATTTCGTTTAGATTTTATTCTAAAAATTTTCGCTACTATCCAAACTATCAGGCCGGGAGTACAAATTTTTATCACCTTGCATGCCAAAAAAAAATAATTTTTAAATTTTGAGTAAAGCGCAAAAGCCAGTGGTTTTAAAATATTATTGATTTTTTCTTACTTTTTTGATACATTTATTCTGATCAAAAACGTATTCCACGTACTCGTACGTTACTATACTTAGATTAGTACCTTAAGCATACGTTCGCGATAAAAAATTTGAAAAGAATATAAATTTAGAAACGTTATTTAACCAAATTCTTTACACATTATTCAAATCATTTTGAAGGAAAAAAATTGAATAAATAAAAATAAAATTAACTATAAACTATATTTTTGTGAATTAAACTCAAAAATAATAGTACTAGAAGAAACTTCAATTTTTCACCTTCGCTACCAATAATAGCGTAGTTTAAACATAGATTATATGAAAGATAATTAATTTTATAAATTTCATATAATCTGTGGTTTAAACTTAATACTAATTTTAACATGTTAAGCTACTTTTAAAATACAAATTATAAAAAGGTATTAATTAAATCATAATATAAAATACATATAATACTTTTATAGCGTTTTATTTGATTATGTTTTGATGGCATTATCCAATTAATACACCATTACTAGATTAGCATGGCTCTATAAGTATTCCAATCCATATGACTGAAAAAAATGTCTGGAGCTTCGTTGTGTAATGACAAATAATGTGTTACCCAATGGACCTATCAACTCGATTCTATACTCGATTTCACGCCAAACTGCATTCTCATGATATGATATAATTTTTTTTTTTTAAGTTAAAAAAATTAAGTTCAATGCCGTTAATGAACGTTTTTCTCACTCGAATCCATAAATTCTATTAATATCCCTTCTCAATTAAATATACTCAATAATTCATTATTGCATAATGTTTAAAAAAAATATTTTAAAAGGGATTGAATGAAAACATAAATTCGGAACAAAATTAACATTGAGTAAGTACATTAATTTATTATTTGAATAATAATACTAATAATGAGCTTTATCACTAAAATTATATTCCAATTTACAAAATTAATAATGTGACAGTTTTAAAGTAAAATAGATATACTTCTTAATAGTTTATATAACTAGTATAAATCTCAAATACAGATCTAAGCAATTTAAACTAATATATTATTAAAATAATCTATATATATATATATGTATGTATGTATGTATATAATATTTTGAAAATTCAACATTTTCTGTATTATATTAACTACCTACTATTTTATATTAATTTAATCAAAATTAAAAAAAAAAAAAAATTTTAATTCCATCGATCCATTAATTTTGATTCCATCGTATTTAAAAGTTAGGTACCAATTCTTAAACTACATAAGGAATGGGAATAAAATAATTTTAAATAAAAAAAGAAGGTATCATAAACATCAAACGCGCGTAACGTGTACTCCGTATAGAAGTGTATTTTGTACGACGACTACGTCATCATCATTCTCTCACTTCTTAATTTTTATCAATTTCTTAATGAGACAATCTGTATATCTACAAACCTTGCATAAAATGTACAAAATGAGAACTGATAATCGATAAAAGTAATATTATCAAAAGAAATTTTTGCCTGAATGATAGATAATAATAATATAGAAATTTCCTTGCACGATTAATTTCATCAAAATTAAAACATGATTTTTTCAACTCCTATATGAGTCGATGCATTTCTACAAAAATTCTCTTCTAGTTATTCTGTGTTATTATTACCATATATTCGTAATTGTTATTATTAGAAGAACATAAAATTATTTTTACAATTTTTTTTTTTTTTATAGTTATAAATTTTAATTTATTGCGAACTGAGCAGATGTTATTTTTGGCTTTTAAGATTACGCATTAGGAGTTCTTACGTTCTCATGCGTTCCTTTGAGAATTATAGTAAAGGGACGCAAATTTTTGAAAAAGAAGAAGAGGAGCTCCATCTCCTTGCGCCCCTCCTAATTCTTCGCTCTTTGGATCAGATACTCTTGGTGGGTGTGTTGGAAGTGACGACTATTTGAATAATTATTAAATTAATGTAATTTGTATTATGTAAACTGTATAATATTATGACATAAATGTGTGGCATAAAAAAAATGGTTTTACCAAAAACAATTCTCAGTTTTAAAATAATATTTTTAGTATTTTAAATATATTATTAACGTTTCATTATAATCGAATAACTTTAGTAACTAAGTTTTTGAATAAATATTATTAAGCTATATTCAAATTTTGTTAAAATACCTATCAACTTTTAAATACAATTCTTGCTATCAATAATTTGATCAAGCGACTTACATTAATTTGCATTCAGCGCTTATGACGAATACCTACTTTAACGTAATTTTAAGAACACATCAAACGCATTTCGACAAGTACGTTTTTTCAATAAGTAATTAACATTAGTAACAAATAATCTATTTTCTACCCCAAAAAAAAAAACGTTGAAATATATGAAATATAATATGACATTGACCTATAGGTATTTTGAAATCGTATTATGATGAATTATGAGTATTATGACGTTAGATTACATTGTGTTATTTATTTCGTATGACGTGTAATATATTATTGAGCGAACTAAATAGACGTACTCGTATACATTTGATTATAAAATACATAATATAATTTTTACTTTTAACCGATTCAATTGCAGTTTTAGGAACTCAAGCTTTTTACTGGTGCACGTCAATTTTTTTTTTCGTGTTCACGTTAAATAGGCAAAAAACATATGTTTTAATTACACTGTGATTACTAAAGCGTATAAGAGATATGATTATTATAGCTAGGGAATCGTTATATTTGGTCGGTCGATTTAATGAGTGAAAGCCAAGAGGTCCGTAAATACAATAAAATAAGGAAAGTAGTTATATTAAAATAATAATATAGTTAGTTTTCAGTAAAATTAATGTCAATAAGTTATCATAAAATAATAGGTAGGTATAATAGGCGAACATAATAATAGGCGAACAATGAGAAAAGAATTGGATGTTTGCATATCACCATTTTAGTTATTGAACGAAAACGTATTTTGGCATTGCAATATTTAATAGTCATAAATCATCATGTAATGTATTATTATACGATCATATATCATCATCAATATATTGTATCTATATACACTGACTTCAAGTGCAACGGAGGCAATCGCCCTCATTCTTTGATTTTAGTAGGGAGTAAAACGTAAAAACAGTATTTTGCTTTTGTGCACAAAAATTATTTATTAATTATTTATAAATAATTAAAATTATAGCTAACGAAAAGTACTGTGACACAGAGCCGGTTGAATTGATTTGGTAGCTCAAAATTGTCACAAATCAAATGCAAAATGATGAACTTATGCAAGATAGGAAATAAGTATTCGACAAAAAAAAAATACTTTTGTATTGAAATTAATAAAATTTTAGACAATATTTTCATAAATAATACGAATGAAAATTTAGTTTGGAAAAAGTTATATTTTAATATGATTTTAGATTCTAAGTGCAGCGAAGAAACTCTTAAATATACAATAATATTTATTATTTGTTTTCCTTTAGTTTTTTATATATAAATACTTATCCAAAAGTTTCATACAGTAACTTTTTAGAACGGAAATCACACTCAGATGATATTTTAAACATGCTATTTTTCAAAATTCTCAATCCTTTTTTTAAAAATAAGGACACACTACCGAAAAATTGAGTATACAAAATTTGCCATATATACAAGATCTTCATGAAATTGATTTTAATAATTTAGAAATAGCATCAAAACTAACAAGAATAAAAAACTTGAAATTTTAGCCATTTTCAACAATAGTGAAATACAAACGGGAAAAATTTTTCTAAACCTATGCAAAATAAACTATTATTATACTTTTTAGTTTTTATCTGTCCTAAATGGTAAATAAAGATCATTATTATTATAGTTTTAGATTCTGAATGGAACGAAGAAGCTAGTATTAACTTTTAGCCAAGGGGGCAGTTTCCCAGGACGGAAAATTTTTAGGGGTGACAATTTATTGAAGAAAAAAACTAAAAATTTGAAGTTTTCTCATGTGTCATAAATTTTAGCAAAAAATTTCTATAAATGGAATTGATTCATAATAAATAATAGTAATATTATATAACAAGACACATTTTTTGGCATTAAAAATGCCGCTTAGTGATATTATTATTTCCACAATAACGGAAATAATTTACTGGTGCTACTATACCTATTAGATTCTGAGCGGAGCGAAGAACCTTATGATTTTACAATATGTTTATTTTTATATTTTATACTCTTTCTGTGGACATTTTCGTCAAGAAATACTAGTCCAAAAGTTTCCATCAGTGACTTTATAGATCCAGAATCACACACAGATAGTATTTTATGGAGGTCATTTCTCAATAATTTTTCTATACGTAAAGAAAACCTACCGAAAAATTAATAAAAAAACTGCAAAATATTCTATTACCAGAATTTTCATAAATTAAAATTTGTTATTATTCATAACTTCAAAAATAATGACACTAAAAACTTGAAACTTTCACCAACTACTAAAAATAGTAATGAGAACAATTCATAAAAATTTCAAAAACCAATTTTGTGGTAGAAGTACAGAATTTTGAAAATATTGAAACTATATAGTTTTTTTGTAAGTTTTAATTTCATAAAATTTTTAATTCTTGATATTTAGACTTGAAAATTTAATATGGCTTTACTCACATATATGTCTCATTCATCTAAAAAATCTCAAGTATCGTAAGACAACTTTTTTTTTTATATTTTAAAGTTTAAAGTTATAATTTTGACAGAATTCGTTTGTTTTTTCTAAACTATACACTTTAACGTGAGCACATAAAAGAAAATTAGTTTAGCCGATCATTAATAAACTAGGTACCTGTGAGTTATAGGTGGAGAATTTTATTATTAATATTTTGGAGCAATACAATTTTTTATCGACGAATAATTAAACATTTTACAAGGGTTTGATTGCAAAAAATGTGAAACATTACTGACTAATAGTATGGTATAATTCTAGTTTACGGAACATCTAAAACGTTGGCAATGTTTTTTCTCCATCTTACGTATTTTAGATTCTGAACAAAGTGAAGAAGTTTATGATTTTAAAATGATGTTTATTTTTTTTTTAGATTCTGAACGAAGTGAAGAAGCTTATGATTTTACAATGATGTTTATTTTTTTTTTATTTTTTTTTCTCTTTCTGTAAACACTTTTTCGTATAGAAATACTTGTCCGAAAGTTTCGATCAGTATCTCTATAGAACCGGAATCACACCCAGATGGTACTTTAAAGAGGTCATTT
>JAIPRM010014645.1:0-10635 GCA_025469315.1 Stegophylla sp. TES_Ste_2020
AAGTACAATCTAGAGGCGAATCCGGTTTCAAAAAGTTATTGATCGAAACTTTTGGACAAGTATTTCTATACGAAAAAGTGTTAACAGAAAAAAAAAATAAATAAATAAACATCATTGTAAAAACACTAGCTTCTTCACTTTGTTCAGAATCTAAAATATTAATTTCTTAAATTAATCGTTTTTTTTTCTTAATAAAAAACAAGTGTTGATTTAAAGTAAAAATGTTTTAAATTCGTGTAAAACGTATGTTTAAAACAAAATGTTTTTCAAGTAACAACGTTAATAGGTCTATGTAGCTACCTAATTCGTATTTATTTTTTTTTAATTCAGCTTAGTGAATTCTCATTTTCAGATTTTATTTTTTTGTAATTTTTAGAATTTAATATTTTTTTTTTACGTTTAATGCGTCATGTCTACCATCGTTTTCACACACTTAAGCACTACTGTGCTTATTGTGTTCCTAATGATATTAAAATATATCAAAAATCCAAATTAACAAACTTTTCACGTTTCTATTTCATTATTCTATCGCACCTTATTCCACGTAAAATGATTTTTATATGGATGATTACACGAGCGGAGTTGATGCCGTAGAAAAATAGTGTTGTCGATTTCAGAAAAATATTTGCGTCGTATTGGAATCAGTTAGGTAAACTATATATTTTGTATAAGTGGTGTTGGAAAACATCGGTAAGAACGCAAGAGATCCTTTGTTTATTTTAGAATTAGGTGAGGATAATGTTGTAATAGAGTCTTAATATTATCTTAACGACTGTTGTTGATAATGGGTGAAAATTTAAAGTTTCTTTTACTATTAAATTTGAAATTTCAAAAAACAAATTTCACGAAAATTTAATTTACTTCATAGTTAATAGCTTTTACTCAAATGTTCGATGGTTTCTCTTTGATTTTGATGAAAAGTTGTTAAAAATTTGGAAATATTACCTCTTTAAAGTATCTTGCTAATATCGAAATTTTCTACCGGAAATATATTTTATTTGTACTTATTAGGTATACGAACACTTCAAAAAAAAAAAAAAAAAAAATAAAAATAAAATTGAACATCACTGTAAAAAGTGTAAAACCACTTGTTTCTCTGTTTCACTCAGAACTTAAAACGTAGATTTTATTTAATTATTTTTATTAAACTATTATTATTATTATTAGCGTAGATTAAATACACTATTTTTAATTTATGTTATTGGTAAGAGGAAAATATGTATATTTATTAAAGTACCAATATTGTATTTATATTGCCTCATTCGTTTTGAAATAATTAATTTTGTTATTTGCTAAATAAAAACACTACCTATTACGTGAATTAAAAATATGATCAATTTTCAAGTTACAACAAAAAATGATTGAATGTCGATGTATAACAGAGTCATACCCGCGCGCCACCACGCGAAAAAATAAATTAAGAAAGTTTGTGTAATGAGTACACACTTTTTAAAAAACTAAGATTTTGTGTAAAACGGTGAATCAATTATGAATAATTAAATTTTATTTATTTTTTAAATTAATTATTGTTTGTCATAGTTATATATATATATATTAGAGTGGTCCGTAAATGGGTCATTTTCGAATTTTAATGAGTATACCTTCCCAATAGGTTCCAAATAAATAAAAAACCTTCTCAAGAACGTTCTGCTCCTGTCTCAATTTTTACAAGTGCCATTGAGCCATTTTCTATTAAAATAACATTCGTTTTTTGTGTTTTATTATTATTATTTTTTTTTTTTTTAGAAGCAAATATTAATCATAGAAAAAATCTAGTTACTAAGGTTTTCTGATTAAAATTTAAATGACTGCCAAAAAAATTAAATTTTTTACAACCCAAATTTTTCAAAAGTTTGTTTTTTGTAGTTGGTTCTTGTATTAAAAATAAGTAAAGGATTTTTTTTTGATTATAAAAGCATATAGTAACCGAATTTTTTCTGTAATCTATATCTGAGCCTAAAAAATAAACTAAAACACAGAAAAAAAGTTAATATGTTATTTAAATGGAATAAAGCACAGGCTCATTGGATTTATTTATCTATAACGCCATTCCCCCCCCCCAAAATTAATTAGTTAAAATACCTAATATTGATCAATAAAATTTCTTATTTTCCATTTAATTAATCGTTGCGCAATTTTTTTAACTAGAGATTTAAATGTTTCAATTTTCATACAATATGCTGTTTTACAGAATACAACTGGACTGGCCAGTGACTTTGGGAGTATAAACTATAAATTATAATGATAATATAAAAACGTACAAGTGTAATAATTATTATTGTAGTAAGTTTTAAATACCAGTCAATAGGTTATGTTAAACGTAAAACTAAATATAAAAAATAACAAACGGCGTAACAAAAACCACTACATAAATATCTTGAATATTTTAGATTCTGAGTATTTTTTATTTTATTTTTTTACGTGTCCTGCAAAAACCTTCGAACAGAAACTTTTTGAATCACAATTTCGGTCTACATGGTACTTTTGACATGCAATTTTTCCCGGAAATTTAACAAAAACTGCTTTACAAATTATTTTTTTCTATTCAAAAGTTTATGAAAATCTAAACATATATTAGATAGTAATGTGAAAAAAATATTTCGAGTTAGGTTGGTTAGCCAATGTAATTATGTAAGCATTTAACATTAATGATCCGTTGATGAAATCTATAAATATATATTTAGTGATATTTTTTTGACTTTGCTCAAAAATCAAAATCATTACGTTACAAATACAAATTAAAAATAATGAATAAAAACTCATTTTTCGTACGATTTTCAGAACCGCATTTCAATTTGGTTTTCAAAATCAATTTAATAATAATTAATGAAGATAAAATTGTAGACAATAATTTAATAAAATCGTTAAATCGTTCGCTTCGCTTAGGATATCTGCATTCCGCGATCAATACTTACGGTGGAAATTTTTCGTTCGTCACTTTGCACCTCCTCGTGTATAAGATATGTTTGGTGGGTGGGGGGGGAGGGGTTAAAGCACCTTAGGCACATCTCTTTGATGGATGTGTTAAAGTTGTATTCGTAATAATAAATTCGGAGTGGTTGGGAAGACTTCGTTTCTTGTTTCTCGTTATCGTTTCCAATTTTTAACGTAACGCTAAATCGTAATGTGCATTCGAAGAAATGGTTTTGAGAGTAAAACATTATGCGTTATTATTACGTGTAATTTCTAAACTACGACGTTGCCACGTAAACGCGTGGCAAACAAGCGATTTAAGAATTCGCCAAATAATTTATTTTTACATTTAAAATTGTAAACCTGTTATATGAGAATCTCAGTATCGAAAAAATTATTATTGTACGTTCGACGAAACGGTGCGGCGTTAAGTATTATGAGAACTAATTCGAATTTCGAACTTGAGATTGAAGAATTCGTGTTAAATTTGTATATTTTTGTTAGTAGGTATTGAAAATATAAATAAAATTGTTTTGAATTGTTTAAGTTCAATATTTATGGAAGCTAAGGGATGAAATCTAAAAGACTCTAGACTTTATGATAAATTCGAATAACTTTTTGAAAACATCTATGGGCTTAAATGCATTGAAATTGTAATGACGGAAATAAAATGAGAAGCTATTGCTTCGTTGCACATGTGAAAATAACTAACAAAAAAAACCAACAAATATCGATAGGCAACCAAATTCTTCGATATAATTTTGATGTTGCTAAAGAAAAATTATGAACAAATGTTATTTTTCCGACGCTGATGCTGATAATAAATTCTAGTGAGATTATCTAGACACAAAACGTGTTTCCTTGACAGAAAATTATTTTCAAAAATTGAGAACCGAAACATATCTTTTTTATTATTTTCAAATTATAAATAATTTTTATTTACTGCTACACGGACAAAATATTATACGAAGTACATTTATTCGAGTCACGGCTGCAATTGATACCCTGTACCGGCCGCCGTACTTTAACTTCGTTTTCACTCATTAAAATTCTTACGCTGTTACAAACACCTGTCTAATACCATTATTTATATTATGTCGTGTTTTGTGGTTTCGTGTATTATAGTCGGTATATTCAACACTTGTTTAATTTTACAATTACAAAAAGCATATTAAATAAAAAAAAAGGAAAAAAAAGTCAAGTAAAGTAAAGACAAGAAAGCCGGACATACTTCGCACCACGGATGATATTCTTCGCTCTTCGGGTCAGATACTCTTGTTGGGTGTGTATAATTTTAAAGAAACGATAAATCATTTCTTCAATAAGACGATTCTGAACGAAAGAAGTTAATAATAAAAAAAAAAAATAATGATAATAGTCGTATTTTTCAACACACTCACCAAGTGTATCTGACCCGAAGTATGTCCAGCTTTCTGCGTTATACTTAACTTTATTTTACTTGACTTTATTTTGTTTTATTTAATATATAAAGGAAAAAAATGAAATGAGAAAAAAAAATATTAGAAAAATGTCTAAAATATTATTTTCTATCTATGTTTAAATTTCATAAAGTTTGAATCAAATTTTGGGTAGTTTTTCCAAAAAAAAAAAAAAATTAAGAATTGATAAATTTAAAAATTGATCTCTCTAAAGTATCAACTAGAGACAAATCCGGTTTCAAAATGTTGCTTCTCGAGACTTTTGGACCAGT
Source organism: Stegophylla sp. TES_Ste_2020 (assembly GCA_025469315.1). NCBI lineage: Eukaryota > Metazoa > Arthropoda > Insecta > Hemiptera > Aphididae > Stegophylla > Stegophylla sp. TES_Ste_2020. The sequence continues at coordinate 4,625 of JAIPRM010014645.1, forward strand.
AGATTTATACCAGAGGTTTTCGAACTTTTTATGGTACGACCCATTTTGGGAATTTTTCAATTTCAGCGACCCAAAACAATAATCAAATGTCTTTTTTTTGCCCTTTTGCTCAAGTGACAAAAATGAAAAAAAATCACTGAATATAAAAAACATTAATTTGTATTAAAATTTTTGTTGAGTAATTTTGACAACTGTAAACAACTCTAATTATTATTATTAGAAAATTGTGAAATTAATATTTAAAATTATATAGTTATATGAATATGTATAAATGAACAGTACAAAAAAAAAATTCTTTTACAAAAACATTTTTCAAATTTCTATATTTACATTTCCATACAATTTCAATTGCATTTTTGTCGAATTTAGACAAGCTTTTCTAAAATTTTGCAAAAGTATTGAGAATTTTGAATAATTTGACTTCCCTAAAATGCCATCTAGATGTAAAGTCTGATTAGAATTCGAAACTTTTGGAAAATATTTCGATACGAAAAAGTGTTCAATGAAAAAAAATAAACACCGTTGGAGAAAAATTTGCTTCTTCGCTCCACTCAGAATCTAACATTTACAATGCGACCCACTAAAAATTTAATCACGACCCAATTTTGGATCGCGACCCACAGTCTGGGAACATCTGATCTATACGAAAAAGTGTTCGCAGAAAAAATAAAATAAATAAACATTATTCTAAAAACACTAGCTTCTTCACTTCGTTCGGAATTCGAAAAACAATAATTCACTATGACTACGGTATTCACATATCACTGTCTTTTCTCTAACAAGACGTCAAACGTGACAAAGTTTTTTTTTTTTTTTTTTTTTTTACAAGTTTTAAAAGAAGAGTATTGGGATTTTGTTGTCGTCACTTCCACACCGCGGCGTCCTCTTAGAGTTTTGGGATTTTCTTGTCAACCCTTTTATAGCGCGCGATACTTTAGAATTTTATGTTAGTTCGCCGGCGCTGATGGTATTGTTATGGGAGTAGTACGCGTGGAATATAATAATTTAAAAAAAAATATAAGCATGTCTTGTAGTTTTTTTGTTATTATCATTTGTTAAAACGTGAAATAATAATCTCGATTGAACTCGAAAGAAAACTCTGCTTTATTCGAGATAAGTAAATTTCGAAGAAAACGGATTAAAAATTTAAAAGCACATTTTCCTTTGTCGCATTGTTTCCTTTTAACAAGACACTCGTTTGGTTTTCAAGTACCTTAGGTAGACCGACTTTTTTTGACAAAGTCACCTCGCACACGATCACGCAATTGTAATGTGTTTTTATGAATTTGATAACACTGGAGCGTAACCCCCAAAATAAATTAAAATTTTTGTATAGTTCGCGCTTTTATAGGATGCAAGACATAGTGTGATAATTAATTATTCGGTGAATATTTATAATATCCGGTCACATAACTTAATTAGTTGGAACGAAATTATTAAATTATCCGTTTTTACCGCATTTAAATAATAAAATCTATAAAAATGTATTTACACAATTTTAGATTCTGAACGAAGTGAAGAAACTAGTGCTTTTACAATGATGTTTATTTTTTTTTTTTCTGTGTACAACTTTTCGTATGGAAATACTCGTCCAAAAGTTTCGATCAATAACTTTTTGAAATCGGATTTGCTTTTAGATTGTACTTTAGAGAGGTCATCATTTTTTGAATTTCTCAATTCTTAAATTTTTTTTTTTGGAAAAACTACACAAAATTTTACAAAAACGACTCAGAAACCATAATTTTTTGATCTGAATTTTATGAAAATTTAAACATAGATAGAAAATCGTATAAGAAATTTATTTCTTAGAAATTTATTATTTCGGCGCAAGGAAATTTTGAAAATGTGAAAAAAAATTTTTGGACATTTTTCTAACATTTTTTTTCTCATTTATTTTTTATATTATTAACTTCCTTCGTTCAGATACGTTTTATTGAAGAAACGATTTATCGTTTCATTAAAATTCAATACACCCGTCAATAGAATCCCACCCGTCGTGCGAAGTATGTCCGGCTTTTTTTTTATATAAAACGAACATAATAATATGTCGCGTGAATGTTAGTGACATTTTATACAATTTTCATCATTTAAAAGTATCAAAGTCAGACATTTTTAGGAAAAACAGTCATTTGAACACTATTAGTTAAACTTAAAACGAGTGTAAAAAATATATGAGTCTATTTATGGAGTTGCGACTAAATATAGCTTAAGATAATTTTTGAAAATCAGGTGTTCGGCATATTTTACTGATATTTAGTATTTTTTGGTTGTGATTGGAAAAAGTGTGAAGACTTTCGGAAAATGTCTTCTTTAGAGTCCCAAATAGATAAAATAACACTGATGCATATTTTTCATTGAAAGATTAATTACACATATTGTCTAAAATTTAAAAGTCAATGGAATTTTTTAAAGAAACGCCAACAGTTAGTTATAAGTTGGCATCGCTGTTGTTTTTCGTGTAAAGAAATAAAATAATGTGTACTAATACAAATGGACGAGTATTAAATTCTATGATATATCTCTTAAAAACAAAAGTAAAAAAAAAATTGTTTTTCCGAATTGGAACAAACATATTTTTTTCAAAACTAAACAAAAGGTTTAGAAAGTAAGTTTTACTAAACTCCTGAATCGTCGGGTGTATTAAATATCTACTAAATAAATAAACATTTTGTCATTTTGTTATTACAATAATATTTATAAACGATTTATTTATAAAAAAATTAAACGTTGTAAATCAAAATGAATCTGAAAAATTTAAGTCCTTAAAAACATTGCCTGTAAATGAAAAATAAAGCAAAACTCATCTTAGCTGGTTAAAATTTGTACGACGCTTAAGCTATATTTATATTCTGTAATGTTCAATGTTCAAGATTAAGTTTATTTTCCTGATTTAGTATTAAAAGTAAAAAAAAAAAAGTCTTCAGAAAAACAAATGGAAAAAGATAGAGATGAATTTTCTTCTTATTTTTTTTTTTTTTTTTTTTTTTAATGTCGAAATTCTCGTTACGTTTTTTGCAATAACAAGAGCTTAAATTTCATTTTCAACCTTGAGAAGATGTCATCACCATCCTGAATATATTCATAATAATAAGTAATATGTCGAGGGAGAATATGCCTTTCTAAAAAGTAACAAAATACAAGTAACACAACTGGTTTTCTTGACAATATAAATTTGCAAAATTATTTGTAGTCAGCACTCACCACAAATTATTCTTAAATCCACATCTGCCTTCATTATATTTTAATTTTCTCGAGTACTACATAAAGCCCGAGAACGTGTTAACGCGCAATATCCTTTTTTTTAGAAATTCTGAAGTATAAAAAAAAATATAATGTCTAAGTGTGTGTGTATTACATTTTATTAATTATATGTATCATTGATAAAGAATGGATGCCTATTATAAATTTTTGAATTTTGTAGATTTGATGCAGTTATATTAATTTGAATTTATTTTAACAAACACATTATATAATTAACATTATTTTTATTTGATACGAAAATGTATTGAAATATAATTCAATTTCAATGCTTTAGATATTTTTAAAATAATATTATATTTATATAAACTATTATAGAAATAGAATTTTTTTTTTCCAAATTCTTCTCAGGTAGTTTTAATCAATATATTCTATTTGAAGCATTAAGATCTGAAATAAAAATCCCATTTAAGATTTGTCATAATATAAAAATTGTTTGTTCTTTTTTTTTTTTATATAATGTAAATGAAACGACTTTTTGTATACAATAAAATATTTTTCACTTCCTTGAAAACGTTTTTTCGATATGAATAATATAATTATAATATTATATAATCCACGAGTTCGTGTTGTTTTCGAAGAATTTTTGCAGGTAGATTGAAACATGATAAACAATTTATTATAATATTGACATTTCTAAATTATATGTTGAACGAATAGGACTAATAAGTAATGAGAAAATATATAAGAATTTTAATAACTGAAAAGAGGAGGTATTGAAAAATAATTCACAAATACAGAATTTTTAAATCAAACAATGTTTATCAATATAAGGTCCTAAAATATAACAAGTAATTAAATAGATTTTATATAATGTTTAAGTACATTTGATGATTTTTTATGAAAAAAAAAAAAACAAAATTAAAAATCAAAGTTCTTCATTTAGTCTTAAATTGGTCATTTTAACGAAAGTCTTTGAGATTATAAATTCTTGATTAGAGATGTTTTTAAGTATTTCACTTTAGTTGAAGTTTGGTTAGATTTAATTATTCTGGAACACTATTTTAATTTGTTGTATTCAGACATATAAAGCGTTTATGAAAAAATAGACTCGACAGATTTTTATAAAAAATGTCAGTGAGCATATATAAAATCTCTGGTCTTTTTATAGCTAAAAAATAAATTCATTATTCATCATTTTTAATTTGATCCGTAATTCAAATATATTAAATGCATTTAAAACACCAAGTCAAATTACCAAATTAATGCTTAAAAGAAAATTATTTTCGAATACCCTTATAAACATCAAGCATCTAAAAAATGTAAAAAGTCATTGAAATCCAAAAGTCATTTCAAAGTAAAAAGTACTATATTATGTGTCAATCGACCGCAAAATATAAAAATTATTTATTATGTTATTGAATCTGGTCGGGAGAAAAAAGTTTATTTATTTATTTTTCATTCAATTCATTCAAAACATCTCTGCAGGGGATCTTACTAATATTAGTCTTTACGGTTGGTTCAAGTTTTATACATTATATATACATTATACACAGGATGTCATAGTAATTGATTTGGTAAGTGAAACGACTTTTCTTCTAATAGTTTTTAATTTTTTTTTGAAAATTTTATATGATTGCATTGAGATACAATAATAAGAGTATTCATTTTTTTTTTTTTTTTAATTCACATTTTTCGATTTGATATTTTATACTAGTTTTAGAAAAAGTCAAACAAGCCATTTTGTGTATCTCGTTTTTAGAATAATATTGGTGCTTAAATCTCTAATAAAGGTTCATTTTCTAAGATTTTTTTTTAAGTTTGCGAATAGTTTAATTATATATTTTTTAAATAAGTCATAAAATCATCGTTATTATGATGTATTTTGACAAATAGCTATTAAATTACTCGCAAACTCAAAAAAAAAAAAAAAAATTCAGAAAATGAACTGATTAGTTAAAAATTAAAGTTCACAAAATAGATGTTATGCATTTTTTTCTCAAACCGTAGCAAGAGTAAAAAAAAAAAAAAAAAAGGAATTAAACCTTATTGCTGTAACGCAATGATGTAGTGAGTAGTAAGTAATAATTATTTTTTTCAAAAAAAAAAAAAGTTAAAAATTATTAACAAAACAAAAGTTATCGCATTTGTCAAAACGTATTAGCACCCTGTATATAAATATGAACGACACACATACAGAAATGTGTTCTTAAAATAACTATATTCTGTAAACTCGTTTTTTTTTTTTTTTATTTCAAGAATGATGCCAGAGTGATAAATGTTTATCAGTGTGGGACGTTGCTCACAATAATATGTGTCCGACAATATTGGACGTTATCCAAAATTTATTGACATCTGTTTTTTTGATTATTGAAATATTAGTAGTTATTAAAAATGGTTTTCCATACCCACCCCTTCCTTAAGTCGGTTTTGTGTGATGGAATAAAAAAGCCGGACACAGTTCGCACGATGAGTGGGATTCTCTTGACGGGTGTATTTAATTTTAAAGAAACGATATATCATTTCTTCAATAAAACGATTCTGAACGAGGGAAGTTAATAATATAAAAAAAAAAATGTTAGAAAAATGTCCAAAATTTTTTTTCACATTTTCAAAATTTTCTTGCGCCAAAATTTTTTTTATAGGATTTTCTGTCTATATTTAAATTTTCATAAAATTCTGATCGAAAAATGATGGTTTTCGAGTCGTTTTTGTCAAATTTTGGGTAGTTTTTTCCAAAAAAAAACATTGAAGAATTGAGAAATTCAAAAAATGACCTCTTTAAAGTACAATCTAGAGGCGAATCGGGTTTC
>JAIPRM010014646.1:0-10634 GCA_025469315.1 Stegophylla sp. TES_Ste_2020
AGTCCATATGTTACTAACTTTAATGCAATTTTCGATGATATAAGGTTTATATAAAATGTAAATAAAAATAACTGAACTATATGTATGTACCTAAAGATGGTTTCTATTCGATTGGAGAAAAAAAAAATTATATTTTTAAAAACATGGTTTCATTTAATGTGTCTCTTGAAAAATTTTAAAAAGTGGACTTGCCTGGTTGTTGCACTGAGGCCTTCAATTATTCGCGTTGTCGCCGAAAATAACGCGTTCAATACTTGTGTCGTTCTTTATAATATTATGTGTAATTTTTATTTTATATATATATATATATAAATCAAAAATGTAAAAATGTGTAAAATATTAAATATAATAAATTATGTATTATTTTATAATATTTAATCATGTTAAATTTTTTTTATTTGCAAATGGGGTATATAATATGGGTATGTTGCATTGGCGCAACTTGGAAAATATTTTTGGGGGCTAATATGTTTATTTTATTAATTCAGCCTCCCAAAAAGGCATTAACCTTATGTAATTCTCAAAAATTCGAGGGGGGGCTATGAGCAGTTTTGAGGGGGCTTAACCCCCTCTAATTGCGCCTATGGTATGTTGATATTATAGGAGAGAACCATGGCCGTCACCGTCGACGCCAAAAATGTCGAGTGTCAGACCGACGTGAAAGTTACAAGTCGTCTCCTGAGCAGTCACCCGAAGCACCCCGTTTTCGGCGAAGTACCAAGATGAAATTAATTTTTTTTTTTTTTTGTAAGAATTAGAAATATGGATGTAAATATACAAACTATTTATCATTTTTCTATTATACATTCATAGTGGTAAGTGTTATAACTAGCGCGCGTGAAGATGGTAATGATTCTGATATTGAGAGTGATGAATTACGCCCAAAAATTCAAACGATTTAATTTGTCGATTACTTGCTCGGATTTGTCTTCGCGACTAAATTTACTTAAATATATTTTTGATTTTTAACTTCTGAAGTATGTTTTCAAACTTAAGGATTTCGTTTAAGTTATTGGTGACATTAGGTTTTTTTTTAAGAAACTAAATACTTTTGAGGATATTTTCATTTGTTTTTGCTCATATTTTATAATTACTTCATTTAAAAACAGGCAACAAATTTGTGTGTTTGTGTGTGTGTGTGTGTGTATGGGAGGGAGTAAATTTAGATTGTGCGTTCCTTATCTTCAGCGAGCTCTGTATAACGGTGCAAAAATGTTCACTATAGCTTAATACCCCTGGAAGCTTTGAAAGAATTTTTAATTTTAAACAATTTTACTCCCTCCTCTCCATTTTTGTCAAAATTTTACCTCTAAAATTAATTACTAATTACTCTTAGGGATAAAATTGTGAAAAACCCTTTCATAGCACAAAAAGATAGATTTTATTTCTTATAGAGTAGTCAGTATAATAAATTATTTAAATGTATAATACTTAGCTATTTATTATTTCTATATTGAATTATAGTGATAAACTGTGTGGTGGACCGTACTATACCTACTTTATATGTAATTACATCACTCAAGCGAGGCCTGGTTAATTACCTTAACGGTTAAACCATGATATTCGCTCATGTAATATGCTCTCGTAAGTTACAGTTGTATGTGATGTATGTTTCCAGACAACCATGTACACTATAATCAAAACGACGACGTTTCATTTAGCGCGACAACAATAAGTTAAAATCGCGTTTTCAGTTTTTACAACGAAAGTACCTATTTACTTTAACATTGTATGAATTAAAAACAAAACATTTGTACTTAAACACAAGTGTTAGTATTATACGAGTATTCACATAAATATAATCATTATGACGTGTTATTAATAATAATAATTATGCGGGAGTCAAATAGAAAATACTCCCCTCTCCTTAAAAAAAAAAAAAAATCATAAATATGTGTGTAGAAATCTGCACAATATAAATATACGTACCTAGTAGTGCTTGGACATCGCGACTTGCTCAATCCGTTTTACGAATTGATATACACAATCCGAATTCTATCTATTTTACCCGGGTTCATGGATTCAATTCATCAGTTGCGCAACCGAGGGGGGTGTTTACTGTTTAGGGTGACCCCCCTTAAACCATATTTATGGAAATTGTATTCAATGAGCATTGAAAAAAAAAAATGTTTTTAAATGTATAATTATAACCTCTACTAATTCAAAAATAAACTTGAAACATGCTTCAAAAATTCATATTGTTAAATATGTATTTATCTACAAATAATGTTATAAAAATGTTAACTCGTAGAAAAGGCCCGTAGATTTTGCTACACATGAAATTTTTAATTATTCTAATAATTATTATTAATTTTGTATTTAAATAATTATAGTAGAAATTTACATGTGGACACCCCCCTTGAAAAAATCCTAGTTGCGCCACTATAATCCATAATCCGGATAACGGATTCAGTCTGTGATTCAGGATTTAATTTATGTACTTAAATACTCCTTAAAAGTTAATCTGATAATTTTGTTTGTGTAATTTAAAGTTTGTTTGTTAAATTTAAAGTGTAGGTGAAACATACAGAGGTGTACCACCACACTCTTGTTAAAATTGTCCCAAATTTTTTGAATTTTTTAATTTTTACAAACCCAAAATAACACACACTAGCAGGAAACAGAAGAAAATTGCAGTCGCAGTCCACAAGCATCAGGTAACGAATGACGATACTATACCATGTAAGTACTATACACATAAGATTGAATTTGAAACATCATTCCTAAAGTTGTGTGTTTGAATGAGAAGCATAGTGAAAATAAAGTTAATACAGCTAATCTTTTCTCTTTACACTTTAGTTCTACTCATGATAGTAAGTAAGCTAGTCCTTTCAGGCCCAGTTGTCTACCTCATTTTATTCTTCAATCTACCGAACAATTGCAACTTTGACATTAGTGATGTTGAGCAAGGTTTGTCATTTTTACTACTTAATATTAAGTATGTTGATCATTATGGTTTCCCTAGTGATTTAATTTTTTCTAAGAATATTCCTATATCATTATAATCAATTTTTCGTTAATCACTTGATAAAAGTATTTTTTCCCGCAATGCTAATGCTTAGTTCAGTAAAGCCTATTCATAAGGCAAGCTGTGTAATTACTAATTAACGTATCGAATTACCGTCCAATTTCTATTTTTAAATATTTTTTTTAAGTCTTTTGTCTTAGATTTCACTCGTTCGTTCGACAATAAAATCCTGTGTAATCAACTACATGGCTTCCGTTCTAGAAGCTCAACGTTGACATGCAATATGGTTTTTTCCAAGTATGTATTTGACGCATTTTCAGACCGTGCTCCCCAAGTCAATGTCATTTACCTAGATTCTTGAAAACCTTTCATTAAATTAAACTATAAGATTTTTCATAATATTTTAAAGCATTGTGGCTTCGGTGAGCCGTTAATAATAATTTCTGATTTGGTTCGAATTTATCAGATAGAAAACAATTTATAAAAATTCATGGAAAACAATCTTATGTAACTGACGTTCCTTTTGGCGTTCCGCAAGGGTGGCACCTTTCTCCTATGCTTTTTTTATTTATTATTTATTACGTAATAGGGTAAATATGTGGTAAGGAAAAGCTAATTTTTCCTATTCGCTGACGATTTGAATTTTTTTTTATAAGAGTGAATCCCTATTGCTTACTGAAAACATTTGAATCATAATCTCAACACAATTGTTATGTGGGCATCCACCATGGTAATGTCATTCAATACTCAAAAATGTCATTCTGTGTCGTTTTACAGATCTCGTTGGCCGATTATCTTTGATTTTAAATGTACAGGTAATGTGGTCAGTGACTTGGGCATAATTTTCGATACGAAATTAACATTCTATTCACACATTGAATCATTTTGGTGCAAGGCACTAAAAATTCTTGGTTTCATCATTAAACACGCGTTTGTGCTCAGTATAAATTAGTTGCGCTGATAAAGTCTTTATATTGTGCCTTAGTACGCTCCGTCTTGGAATATGATTCTATATATTATGGGATCCACATACAGCTAATTACAGTTAGAAAACCTAATGCCAGAGAGTGGCCATCTCTTGTCAATGGATATACGGGCGATGCCATATTGCTTAATTTTTCGTCCGAACATTATTAATCAACACATCATAATATAATATGTCTATCAGTAATAAAACAATAACAATTCATATTAATTATTTGATAATATCATAGATGTACAATATAACTAGACAGCCTTCTACCTATTCAATGAATCAGTAATGTTTGACACCCATATAATGTTTTGTACTCCCGTAAAGTACATTTAAAATACAACATAAGTATTTTACTTAAATTAAATAATAATCATTTTTCCAAGGCCGTAGCCAGCATGACATTTCGGGTGAGGTTTATATTATTATTATAAAGACGTATTTTGATTAAATAAATTAGGACAAAAAAAATTTCAACAAAATCTGTTTGCCATAATAATAATTACATTATCGAGAAACTTATGCAATTTTACTTAAAATAATACTATTAATTATTATAATTGTTATATAATTTTATTTATTTTGATTTAAAAATAAATTTCAGTGGGGGATTTTGAACCCTGAAACCCCTCCCCTGGCTACTGTCTTGATCGTTTCCCAATGAGTTACGAGTTATATTTTGTAATATCGTATTGTTTGAAAATTATAATAATCCCAACAATGTAAGCATTGATAATTTTTTATTACATATTATTATTTCTTAATTTAACTCTTAAAAGTATTTACCTATATGTATTTATCAAAATGGAAAGTTAAAAGTGAGAAATTTGACAGTAGTCTTTTTTAGAGTTTTGAAAAGCTGCACATAAATTAGTGTTTTCTAAGTTTTTATTTATCATTAAGCCGTCAATTATATCCTGCTTGTAAAAATTGATTTATAATATCACGTTGGAAGAAAAAATGAGGTACCTACCTAACATGAACTCGGTCGATCCATTAGGCATTACTTATGACTTTATGAGTTATGTTTATTGTGATCAACCATGATTTCTAAAATAATCGACTGGCTGGCGACCCATGATCTAGACTGTACGTGTATAATGTGAATGATTACTTGACTGTGTATTGGTCGGTGCAAAAATGAGCTTCGTAATCAACATTAAGTGTGTAAATGACGTCGTATGAATTTTATTTGCTCAACAATTGAAAATCGAAATGCGCATACTCACGCATGGCGAGTTTTATGAATATATTATATTTCGAACAAATGTATAAATTAAATATTTGGCCAGTACAGTAATTACAACTGAGTGAATATAATATAATATAATCAGTGGTCATTTCTATACGAAAAATCAAGCAAGTCAATTGACCTACAAGCCAACCTTTAAACAGAACGAGCCAGCAATGATTCAACAATGGTCGACCATACAATACTTATTACACTTTGAACAACTAAATGGGGTCAAGTGGCTTTTGAAGAATTGAGAAATTCAAAAATGACCTCTCTAAAGTACAATGTAGAGGCAAAACCGGTTTCAAAAAGTTATTGATCGAAACTTTTGGACAAGTATTTCCATACGAAAAGTTGTACACAGAAAAAAAAAATTAAAAAAATAAAAAAATAAAATAAACATCATTTTACAAACACTAAAAAGCTTCGCTTTCTAGCTTCGTTCAGAATCTAAAAAAGAGGAAAAAATTCAATGAGAAAAAAGTGTTAGTAAAAATGTCCAACATTTTTTTTTTGCACTAAAATATTTCTCATATTGTCCATCTATGTTTAAATTTTTATAAAGTTTGGATCAAAATATGATGGTTTCTGAGTCTTTTTTTGTCAAATTATAGGTAGTCCCCCACCCAAAAATAAAAAAAAATAGAAATTGAGAAATTTGAAAAATTACCTCTTTAAAGTTCCGGCCGTAGACAAATCAGGTTTCAAAAAGTTGTTTATTGCGAGACTTTTGGACAAGTAATTGCATACGAAGAAGTGTTTATAGAAAAAAAAAAAAAAGAGGAAAATAAATAAATAAACATCAATGTAAAAACACTAGCTTCTTATTCACTTCATTCAGAATTTGAATACTGTTTATTAGGCACTGGAAAATTATATATTATTTAATTGTATTTAATTTGTATGAGAGGTTTCATTCCCTACGTTATAAAATGAGGTGTGTATTTTTTTTAGGAACGTTCACTATGAAATATTAAGTTGCGTCCTCTTCTATTGTTTTTCCAGATCAAGCACTAATAAAGACGATAAAATATTTTGGTACTACACGCCTTTTTTTCGTATTACACAACGCTTAAAAATAAAAACTACTCATAGCCGATAATATATAACGAGTGTATTTTGTTACAAGTAGTATTTCAAATTAAACATAAACTTGTACCAAAAAAAGGACACAACCGATTAAAAATACGATTTTCTTAAATAATTGTTGACCGTGAACGGTTTGAAATTATATTCGTATAATTATACAGGAATATTATAATATCATTAGTTATAATTTTAGAGTTTACCAACAAATATTAGTATGAAGATACGACATTAATAATAACAAACAGGTAAGTACGATATGACGTATATACAAATATGTCCTTAATAAAAACATAGGAGGAAATATCTTTGTTCCGTAAGTATTATACCAAATGGTGATTACAAATAGGCGGAATTGGGGAGGGGAGTTATTCTTTTTTAAACTTACTCAAAACCCCTCCAGATTTTTTTTCTCGCATAAAGCTAATACCAATTAAAATGAGCTAAATCAAATAAATAAATATTTTAGCCCCCCAAAACTTTTATTCTATTTTCGGTAATGCAATTATATTATTTAAAAAGGTAATTAAAAGGTGCCTATGGTCCTATATACAATATAGTTGTATAACAAGCGCAGTATTTAAACATCTACCTCCAAGTTTAAAGTCATGGGAAATAAATCAAATAATCAAATGAAAAATAAAGAACGGCTGAGTTAATATTATACTAGCTGTGAGTGGAACACCTTTTTCTGGTGAGATACATGTGTGGAGGCTACAGTAAAAAAGAATTGGAGAATAATTTGTGAGTGAGATGCTTTTCCAAGTGTGCTTAGAGACTGTGCGTTTGGCCGGTCACTGCAGGCCTCGGCCTCCCTCATTTGGGTGAAGCCGCCTACGGCATCATAGAGAGCGTTCCCTGTCTACCAGACACCACACCATTTTTGGATAGTAATTTTATATTTTCTTACAATCAAGGTCGATTTGTGTCGAAATTTATAACGAAACGCTTAAAGGAATTTTAATAGTCTGTAGAGTATGAATTTGAAATTAATGTAATTTACACCATTATTTGGAGCGAAATGTATTTTCTACGTGTGTCTCGAAACCGGGTGTTTTTTGACCTGCTAAATCGAACAAATAAACGTGTTGGTGGTTAGTTCTCTAAATTTTTTAGTCTATTTCCACTACTGTGCACGAGTATAGTTTAATGTAAGACTGTCGTTCGCCAGTCTAAAGACTCTCAGTGGCAAGGGCAGAATATAATTTCGGGGATGGTAAAGGGGGAGTAAAAGTGAATGAAAGAAGAATTTTGAGCGAGATGCTTTTCCAAGTGAGTCTAGGAACTGGGCGTTTGGTCGGTCCCTACGGACCTCGGCCTTCCTCATATGGATAAAGTCACCTACTGTGTTATAGTTTGCATTTAAAATTTAAATTGATTCTTTAATTTTTCGGGGAGGAAATACTACCCAAAATTTGTTAAAAAAAAAAAAAACGGAAACCATCATTTTTTTATTCAAATATTCTTGCATAATGTATTTAAAATACACCTATTCTACCATTGACCACCCAAATCAAAAGCATTATCTGCTGCTTCATTAAAAATAATTTGTACCTAGGGTATTTACCTCATTAGCATGGATAACATCTTAGGTACGTAATACTATCATGAATTAGTTCCAGTTGTACAGTCAATAGAGTCTACTCTTAGTGATTTCTAATTTTATAAACAAGGCTCAAGACTTAATTTGTTAACTTTGTTGGTTTGACTTAAAATCTAGTCAGTTTTATGAAAATGTAAGACACATTACAACGATTTCAAATTTGAAAGTGCTTAATTTTGCTATTTCGATAATTTTTGAGAAAAATACCTTTTAAGTTTTTCTGCTTTTTTCATATTTGTCTACTTAATGACAAATTGACGTCGCTAATCCACTTATGAAACTCAAATTTTTTTCCGCTATTTTTTCAGTGTGTGTTACTACTGTGTTCATGGTTTAAGAAGTCTAAAATACATCACAGACACAAATAGCTAATATTTTATTACACCATATATATATATATATATATTGTGGGGGGAAGAGGGAGGATATTATTATTTTTAATTGTTTATTTAAATGTTTATTATGACTCATTTTAGTGCTTTAAAATGCTTTTTTACATGATTACAAGTTAATATTTAAGCCTTTATTTTGATGATTTTAAGTGCTTTAAATCCCGAGCCCTGTTTAGTGTTTATAAATTATTTTTATAAAATATATGAACGCAGTTCAATATAAGCGTGCTCTGTATTTAATACACTTTGCTTACTTGAACCCATGCCGAGTACACTTTACCTGGACACTTGTATAATAATGTCAATGTAGGAAAAATTGTGGTTTTAAAATTATCATTTTTTTTACTGCCCAAAATGTTAGGGCGTTGTGTACATTGTCCAGATTTTTACTTTGACCATAATATATACACTTTGCTATAATATCTATCCAAATACATTGACATTCTTATAAGGCAATGCTACGTACATGGGTTTATAAATAATCCTTAGTTTTAGATCAGAAAATACATTCACAATATGAAAATGTTAATACTTTCATAGTTATCTATAATATTGATAATCGGTTGTTTCTCAATATTATTTTGGAATAATAACCTAATCATATTATATCAACATGATGTTCGCTATTACGGGTCTGATACGTTTGCCCAACACTCGAATGCTCAACACTACATTTGCCCGACAGTACATTTGACCGACACAACATTTTCCCGACAATACGTTTGCCCGACAATACGTTTTCCCGACACAAAATTTGTCCGACACTATATTTTACATATTTTTACTGTAGATAATACTAAGATACAATATTTTATTATTATTTCATTATTTTATTATTAAGTAAGATTTTACAGAAAGTAATAAAATAGATAAATAAAATCTTATCGCATCATCGGTCACGAACAATACTGCGATTCAAGATGAGATTTTTTCATTTTTTCCAAACACAGACTTCTGTATATACATATACAATATGTATTTAGAAGTCCGTGTTCCCAATTATACCGATATGCGATCACAGTCTTCTGTCTTCATGATTTATGCGATAAACAGATAAAACGACCGTAGGTTTTTGACCCGACGTTCGATAGTTCAGTTTCAGTGCAGTACAGCTATAGAGGCACATATTTAGTACAAATTCTATTTCTTTTTGTAATTGATTTAAAAATATTATAATTTTGATTTGATTTCGTTTTGTTTTATTTTAATTATTTTTTTTAATATAAATCGTTTTATTTAATATAAAAGATGACACAAATTTGTGAAACTGCGTCATCAAATAGAGGTGTTATAAAACTTGTTATCAATGGTTGTATAATGACGAAAGACAAAAATAGAGATGATTTGTATTATTGGTGCTGCGAAAAGAGAAAAACTCTCCACTGTGGTGGTTATGCTTGTACCATTCTAATTAATGGACAGCATAACTTACGAAGTACAAAATATCATAACCATAGCCCCGATGCTACTAGAAAAGATATCATCAAGGCTGTTCACAATTTGAAACGAAAGGCTCATGAGACTAATGACACGCCAGCACAAATAATACAAATTGAAACTAATGCTGTTTCTAGCCCAAGGCAACCATCATTGCCGAATAATCATGCTTTACGTCAAATTATAAAAAGAGTACGCAGAAAAGATATACCTATTCAACCGACTACCATTGACAAAATAGATGTACCTGTACCCTTAAGAACTATTAATGGACAAATTTTCTTAGCAAAAGACGCATCTTTTGACAATGAGCGAATACTTTTATTTACAACTAAATCGAACGTTAAACATTTGAAAAAAAGTTCATATTGGATCATGGACGGTACTTTTAAAACAGTCCCGACACTTTTCCGTCGATTATATACAATCCATGGTATAGTAGGAACGGGAGCGGGGAGAATATGCAAAAATATTGCCTTTAGTGTATGCTTTAATGACGAGTAAAACAGAAGAATGTTATAGTTGTCTTTTTGAAAGTTTAAATGATTTTGCAGCCGAAAATGAATTAGATTTAAATCCTCAATTTATTTTAACCGATTTTGAGCAAGCGGCTATAAATGCTTCAAAACGTGAATACCCAGACACTAATTGTTTGGGTTGTCTTTTTTATCTAGGGCAAAGTGTTTGGCGTCAAATTCAAGCAAATTCTTTAAGTAAAAGATATGGAGAAGATGAAGAATTTAGTTTGAAACTACGTCAGATTATTGCTCTTGCTTTTCTTCCACCTACCGAAATACCAAGTGCATTCGATGAATTGAAATCCACTATACCCGAAGAAGCTTCCGAGATAATGCAGTGGTTTGAAAACAATTATGTACATGGTAGGATTCGAAGGATAATGAGAGGAGGTAATGTAAGTCGCACAGCTCCTTTATTTCCAC
>JAIPRM010014648.1:0-10632 GCA_025469315.1 Stegophylla sp. TES_Ste_2020
TTTTTTTTTTTTTTTTTTTTTTTTTTGGGGGGGGGTTAGATCTATCATCTGTTTCCGCCTAGATTTTATCCATTAAATTTATACACCTACCTAATTTTAATTGTATATAACAATTAGTAGACTATAATTGTGTAATTTACTTAATTTGTCATCTATTTTAAATAATGTACAGCTCTGTTTATAAGCAATTTTTCACCATGTGATAAGATGACATTTTATTGAAGGGGCCCTTCTGGAAAAATTCACCAGGGGCCCTTAAGGTGCCAAGCCGACACTGCGTCTTCCATACATTTTTGGATTTCCTACCCGTGTACCGCCGCAGTATTAAAATCACGATAAAATAATATTATTGTTGTTATGAACGACGTTTATAACATTATATCCTACGCACTCAAGAAACGACTCTTCGACAAATCTCTTTCAAATCAGGTGTAGCAAATCTCTGTACTCAAAAACTCGCCCATTAACACGTATGATTTTGACAGTAATTGTTACAAAATACTGAATTTATTCATAATAATTGTACAGATTTTAGATTATAACATTAGTATCGCCATTTTATTAAGTATAATATAATATTTTTCAACGAATATATTTATAACGTTGGTATTTACCGCAAATTAAAAAAAAAAAAAACAATTCCAAAGTCGCGTCGCTAGAATCGCATTGTGACGCACGGTATTTTTTAGAAACAAAAAATTGCGTAAGCGTGACGAGCTGTTTACAGCAAGCAGCGCAGGATAATGGCCCTCCCCTCCTGTTTGAATGGAATATTTAAATTTTTTGACACCGAATAAATTATTGCTCGTACAACGTAATGATAATGTATTCATTTTAAACGGAACGTTCAACAGGTTTTTATATGCACCGTACGCGCAAAACATCAATATGTAATGAGATGTTCAAATACGTAAAACATTAGTTCCAAAATTGGAAACTCGTTATTAGATATACCAGAAATACTATTTTAGCAATGTACATTTTAATATTATGCTACATTGAATAATATATGTATACAACGATGCGATTTCCACGAGAAAGATTAATATAAATTGATCACAAAGGTAATCAACTTTCAAAACGTTTATATCGAATTATCCGAGGGGTAAAAATTAATAATAATTTGAAAGAAACTATATAATTTATTCACAATAAAATGAATGACATTAATTATTGTGTTGAATTTAATAAAATTACTCAATTCATCCCAAATTATAAGGTATCACGTACAATCATAAAACAATGAAAATAAAATATAACTAGGTACTTTAACTGACAAATTGCTTTTTTTTTTTAAATCTTGAAAACGTTCGAAACGATGTTGGTTTTTGGCGTTCATTCGTATTTAAGGTAAAATCATGTACTTACACTGTTTCTATAGATGTAAGTGTATATTAATTAGGTAATGAAAATACATGACGACGTGTTGATATTATAATAAACATTTAATTTGATAAATAAGCTCTACAAAATTGTTTAATTATACCACTTTAATTATACCCATAAAAAATGTATAGTTGGTCCGCGATTTATTTCAAAACAACGCATTTATTAATAAACTTTATTCTTGTGACTAATGGTCTTTTTATTCTGCATCAGCAAGCTGCCAAAAAAATGATTTGGTTTATTTTAGTGTTAATAATTTATTTTTAAAAGCCACTTACTCGTTTATCGCGGATCATAATACGGAAAACATTAAAATAATATTATACAACACATTACGTCTAATTATTATCTTTTCATCAAATGGAACCAAACGACTTATAAATTTATCAACAAAAATAATTAACATACTATTTTCTTTCAATAAGCAAACTGCCAACATCACCCCTAACTATAACATCATACTTAGTTCCTTAATTAATCAGCGAACGAATTTCAAACAGTATTTAAGTTTCAAAAAAATTTGTTAATGTTAGCCATTAAATGTATGAATAACACTGGCAAAAAACAGTTGTTAATAATATCGTATTGACTATTATTGCACTTGCACTCAGAATAACCTCTTAACATAGTAGATGATACGTTTTCTGATGCAGGATGCTCCCTCCCCTCAGTTGTTAAAAAAGAACAATGGGGAAACAAAACGAAAAGCAACCCTTTTAATATGTCCCAACTTTTGGACTGACATCTGAACAATTTTACAAAGAATATAAAAGGAAGTTACATTTAAACGTAAACGTGACATCAACAAACGAGTATTCCAGTGATAAAATATATCATTTTTTATTTTTTTTTCGTAGCAGTTTCTAAGAAGTATACGAAATAATATATATTTTATTCCCCTGCACTTTCTGATTTTAATTCCAACTTAAAAGCAATTATTTTTTTAATACCTTATGTTAACACCGATCCCCATATTTCCTCCATTTGAAATTACGTTTCATTCAAATTAACGTTTTAAATTAATTATGTTAATTATGTTTTTTTTTTGCATTTTTGTCGTATGTATACATTATACATGCAAAATCTTAAAAGATTTATAATTAGATAAGATGTAACAAAAAAGATAATTTACAAAAGTCCGAACTGCTTTTGCGTTAATAGTCCTCCGATCATAATATATTACAATAATAATAATAAAAAAAAAAAATAAAACCCAAAAAATTAAATTTAAATTTATACCCTTTTTCATTAATGCCACCACAGAAAATTTCTATTATGTGCATTTAATACACGCGTATATTTGAAACATAAATATATATACACATACACACATACATATTTATTGAGTTTATAATATATGCAATGTGTAAATAAAGTAGAAAGTCAATAGCTCTAATTAAGTCTAAGTTTTAATATAGCGTAATTTTTCTTAATGAATTATATGTAATTAAGTATATGTTATAATAATTAAGAAAAATGTTATGATAAAAGGCCTGATTTTGGTCAAAATCAAAAAAAAAAAAAAAAAAAAAATTTTTTTCATTTTTCAAAACTATGACAGAAATTTTATAGAGTTCAGAATAATTTTGTGTAGGTTCATCTACAACTGTATAGAGAAAAACATTTTACTGAAATTGGTTGAATATATTTTAATGATTACGAGCGAGAGCAATTATTCATAGTCTCATAGTCTCAAAAAAGAAGTTAAATATTGTAAAATTTTATAATATTGCCAAACATACAAGTATTAAACAATATAGTATGTACATTTTTCGTTAATCGTGCATTTCATTAAAAAAATACTTCACTTATACATTTGTTCCATATCAAGAATTAAGATAATAAAATAGCTTTTCCACATAATTTACATATTACCGTATAATATATTAATCGCATGAATGTTTATTCCAATACACTAAAATAACGAAAACAATTGATGACTCGGGAGCGCACTATATCATAAAAAAAATCTATTTTCTGAATGGTTCCTGACTATAAACAGCGTTACAATAGTAATTTTGGAAGACTCGAACTTATACAGTTTATCTGTATACTACAATACATTATTGTGTGACAGTGAAACTCGATTGTTTTATAATTATTAATCATTAATCATTGCTTAATTATTATGACAACAATCTGGTGGTTATAATGATTATCCTAGTTTCCACTACAGATTATATGGTATTTATATATTCACTGATAGATAACAACCGAGATACGAATATAATAATTAGGTATTCATATATTATCGATAACAATTAGTGAAATAATTCAGTGAAAAATGAACCCTATTGTTATGTTTTATTAATTTTTTTACAATATGTACATTGTATACAGCACGTTCTTTATTCGCCGGAGCTGGGAGCTCTCATATGCCATATATATTATGTAATATAATGTGGGTATATATATATATATCATACATTTAATATATTTATTATTCACACTATAATATTGTATTTAACTTTTATATGCGTATGTTCATTAATCATAACGATAATATACGATTTGTTTCTAAAATAATAAGACCTATTTTAAATAGTAGTATAAAAATAAAACAAAATAAATAAATAATGAATTAATTAATTAATTAAAATAATTAAATAATTAAATAATGAATCAATGTATTGTTATTACATTATATATTAATATAAAATATAAAATAAATAAAACTTATCCTGAAGTATTATATATTTTTTTCGTTAACGACTGGTTTCGATTTCAAAAATTATCGTCAGGTTGTGATTTCTAAGTTTTATTTCATATTTTATACTAATTTATAGTGTAATAAACAATACAATATACATTGACTTTTAATTATTATTAGATATTTTATTTAATCTAATTTTTAATTCTTATACATAATAGGTTATTTTGTATTGGTTTAACAAACCTACGTTTTTATTTTATTTTTTTTTTTGTCGTTAGTATGGGAGCACGATTTTGGGTAGAAATACTGGTCCAAAAGTTTCGAGGTACTTTTGGGAAGTAATTTCGAAAAATTCTCAATACTTTTTCTAAGCGCATGCCTAGACAACTCAAAAACAAAAAAAAAAATAACGTTAAAAAACATCATAACCCGAACTTCCATAAATTCGATTTTACTTTTAAATTTTGAATTTAAAAAGTTATAAAAAGTGTTATGAAAATTAAGTTTATTTATTTTTTATCTGGGAACACCTTTTCGTATGGAAATAAGTCTCGATCAGCAACTTTTTAAACCCGGATTTGCCTCTTCTAGTCAGTACTTTATTATTTTTATTTCATAAAATTTTAATTTATGGATATTAAGTGCTGAAAATTTAATACAAACATACTCATATGTATAAATCAACGGTACTGTAAAAATCACAAAAATTGTAACTGTAAGTCAAGTTTTTTTTTTATAACCATTTAAAGTTACCATTTTGAAATAATTCATTAGTATTACATAAAATCACACACTTAAACGCACATAAAAAATAATTGGTCCAACCAATCTACTACTTTTTTATATTATACCATCTTAATACCTAAGTATAAAATAGATTTCAAACGAATATCCATGTGTCCATTCACAAAGTTGAAGATGCTAATATATTTTACATACATACCTACTCCGAGAGCACTTTTCATCTTAAAATTTTAAAAGTTACATTATTTTTTTTTTTTTGAAAATTTAACTACAAATTAGGTTTCTTATGAATAACATGAGATAACCTCTTTACGTTTATATTCATATTTAGCTACATTTATTTTATCAGATAAATCTGTTCTGATGAAACCTTGATTTCAAAAATAGAGTATTTTTATTTTATATTTTTGAAATATGAATAAAATTTACCATCTCTACTCTCTAGTCGCGGTATTATACACCACCTGTAGGTGTCCAACGTTCAACAAATGATATGACTGTGCGCGATATCTGAAGTATCAATATTTGATTATGACGCTCACGATAATCTGTAGTATTTTTGACACGGTTTTTATCATTTTTTTTTCGCGTGGATTTATCGGCTACATAAATAAATAATAATAGAAATAAAAAAAAGCGTCAATAACACAACACACATTCTTTGTACACAATATAATGACGCACAGAAAACATATGTATATTTTCGAATCGTTTTAAAACGTCGTCCGGCGACGAGAAAATTATACTTATTTCTCTTTTCAAATCTCAATAGAAGATTATAATATATATATATATATATATTATAAATTATAATGCAGCTCTATTCACGTCAAGTGTGTAGAATTTTACACGGTTTTCTCTCGTTCGGACAATCGTCTGTTTGCGCGAGATTTCTGCTCAAAGAGCGTACAACATTAATTTTTCCTCCGCTCTAAATTTTCTTTTTTGTAATCGCGCTTGATTGTCGATTTTTTCCCCTTCGCTCACACGCACGTAGCCACAAATTTACAGCTAGGGTGGCCAAACTTTGGTCAAAATGAAACATGCAAATGTGTACGCATTTTAACTCCATCCAGTGATGAAAAAAAAAATTACCCAAGACAACCGCATTATTATCATGTTTAAAATTTGAAAATAACAACTAAGTCTTATTTCAAATATTTTATACGTTCATAGAAATATTTCTATACTCACTCCAATTTAACCTATGGCCTCTGTACTACATTTTTATTTTAATATTTTAATTCTCACTCCTATCACACTAGTAATTTGCATTCATTACTGGAACACGATGAGTAGAAATAGGTATCAGAATATCACTGTAACAATGTACCTAATATAATTGTAATAATTGTTATGTTATTGTACGCTAAATTGAAAATAATATATAAAATCAGAATTATTAGAAGTTCATATCCTTCCTCATAATGACTTTTGTTCGATTTGAGATTTAATGAACGTTTAATTTAACCTAAGTACGTATGTAAAAAAAAATAAATAAATAGTTGGGGTGGCCAGTAAACTGCTAAGGGTGGCCCGGCTACCCCAGGCCACTCCTTAGCTACGTGCCTGAGTTCGCTCACACGCACTCTGAAAACTGTGCCCGAGGTCATCATCGTCTCGACGAAAACACGTACGTTTAGCGCCATGCTCGTGTATAATAATAATAATAATAATAATGTGATGCACACCACACGGCGCACGCACGCGTATTATATATACGTTTACGGTTTCCCACACTCGCCGAACAAATCCGTATTTTTTTTTCCCCCTCAGAAAATCACAAATCACATCACGTACGACCATTGTTCCATATTATTATAGTGAATTCACGTGTATATACAGTAGCTATATTGGTACAGGAAAAAGTGTGTAGCTACGATTCAATCGATACAGATTAGAAATTCGAAAAAAAAATGAGTAATCACAATAAGTATTACAATTATATAAAAAAGATATCCTTTCGTTACCTATCCTAACAGCAGCAACAACACGTGTCTGCGAGTTTTCGATTTTTGTTTTATGTTATTAAAATATTTAGAATTATCTGAAAGTTTTGATGTGAACACGAGCCTGAGACAAGGCGATGCCCTGTCGCCTTTAATTTTTAATTCAGCCCTTGAAAAAGTGTTAAGGACAATGCCAGCATATCGAGACGTGGAAATTTTAGGAGAGAACTCTATACGTCTTGCTAATGCGGACGGCATTGTAGTAATGGGTAATACTGAGGCTAGCGAGGTAGCCACAAAAACTGATGATCTACTTGAAGCTGCCGAATGGTAGCAGATCTGAATGTCGAGGATTACACTCTCCAAGCGGTAAACGATTTCAAATACAACAATATGCACAATGAAATAATATTAAGAATCTCAGCAGCCAATAAAGGATATTTTGCATTAGTAAAATTATTTAATTCCAAACTCTTGTCTGAAAGATCAAAGACCAACCTATACTTGAGTTACCTACGCCCTGTCCTTGCATATGATGGCGAAAAGTGGTCGGTGACAAAAGGAGACAAAGAGAGAAATCGTTAATCTTCGAAAGGAAAGTACTCGGCCCGAATTTATGGTTCTATTTACGAATATGGAGAATATCGAATAAGAACAACCTTTTCCAAAAACCTAACATAAATACATTCATCAGAAGCAATCGATTCGAATGGACTGGGCACTTATTTGCATTTGCAAGCAAGTTCTGATGGGCAGAATCGATGGCAGAAAATCAGATCTGGCAAGGATTGCACCAGGAACAGAGCTAGCAGGAAGTGAAAATAGAGGGAAGTGGCGAGAAATAGTGGAAGCAGCGAAGGATCTTAACGGGCTGTAAAACCAAAAAAAAAAATATTTACAATCTCTTTACGCATATGTTTCATTTCCATAACACACTGGCTAGTAACCCTATAAAATTAATTTTAGGATATAAATTTGCTGTGACTAAAATGTTTTTTAAACTGCTTTTTGGCTTTCCTGTAAAGTTGTGTTTTTGGATATACTGTGTTTTCACTACTGTTAGGGTAGCGCTGCGTGTTTCTTATTTTCTGCACGTCGTATATCTGGCGCAGAAGTATAGACGTACTTCATATTACGTTTAAACCTCGACAGAGACGACGTTTTTACAATTTATTAATACGATGAATGAAAAAAATTAAAATACGACAAAAATAGTTTACTTGGTCAGATCCTTGGTGATCACAACAATATATTTATACAAATTACATGTATGATCTGCAGAGGTCAACGACAGTTATGAGGATGTGGGGTTCGTTGGAAGTCCAACAGTTTTGAGGAGGGGGTCCAAAAACACGTCATCGTTATTTATTTTAATTTGGTATACTTGAAAGAAGTATAACTACATACTATATTCTACCACTTCGCATGAGTCTGCCACTATTGTACGAGTATGGAGTAAAAAAATAAAAGCGAAAGTTAATTATTTACGGGAAATAGGTTGCAAATTAATGAACACTTTTTTTTTTTTTTTTGGTACATTGATTCTCTCATTTCCCACCACGCATACTGTGTATCTATATAGAGTCAAATCGTGGCATAACAACAATACGGTTGGCCAGGAACAGAAGGGTCTGTGATGGGACGGAGACAGGGGGGGGGTAGAACCTCAGCGAGTGCTTAAGTCTGTTGCAGCGTATATAATATTATAATATAAAGGTACGCATATTATTATTATTATTATTATTATTATTATTATATACTCCTAAATTACTCAATGAACACGGTGCGGTAGTTGGCGAAAACAATAACAATACACCGCGATAGCGAAATACTTTAACCATAATAATTAACGGAGGACAGGTGGAATGTTCGGCTCGTTAGCAGATTAATATTACTATCCATATTATAATATCATATATATAATATAATGGCAAACTCCTTTCGCCGGCACGCAACGCTCCGCTGCCCGTCATCGACACGAATGTTACCCGCGTACTCGCATCCGTGCAATGTGTATAGTGAGATAATAATAATGTACATTATAATATATTATAATATACAGAGCGCACAAATGACGTAGACGTATTATAATACACAGCTTGGGCTTCATCCGTCGACGCACACAATTATTATCTACTCATACCACCATATATATATATATATATATATGCATATCGGCGCCGCAGCGTGTGTGCGTAAATTACAAGAGAGACCTATAAACGGCGTATGTATGTTATAATGGATGTAACAACAATATACATATACATACACAATAATAATATACATATTATAATATAGTATGCGTTTGTGCAGACATCGATTTGCACGAGCCACAACCGACGACGACGTGATATATATTTATACATGTATGAACATAATATATAAATTGATTTTCTCCCTTGTCACGGGCAACCGTTGTTAACGGAACGAGAAAACAACACATGCTGTGTGCTCTACGTGCGAGTACATTGTATGTGTGTGGGAGGGAGGTAAGAGCGTCCCCCCTTAGAAAAAAATTGTTCAAGATACGACATAAGTGCAAGGCACCCCCCAAGGATCTCACTGTCTGAAATCCAAATCGGAGCCTCGAATATGATGTGTAGGTCTAAGGACTTAAAGGAGTTAGCATGTTTTTCAAAAATCATTCAAAACATAGCTAAGTATTATAGAAATGCGTTTCACAACACCAGGAGCTGTATACAGTTCTCTTTACTTTGCATATTTTACATATTTAACTTTCCATATACGTGCATATTTCGGCTATTTTTCAATATTTAATTTGAGTTCTCTTGATATCGGAAAATTTTTCCCTGAATAACTGAAGAGTTATTTGAAATTTTTATTTGTTTAAATGTAAGCTAAAAAGAATAAAGATTAAAAAAAAAAAAAAATTTCATAAATAATAGAAGAATAATTAATAATACATATTAAAATATATTATACATTACAATTTTTAAATATTTTGAGCTTTTACAAGTAAAATTAATGTTTTATAAGAGATTATTTTAGCATTTTTGCATATTTATAGATCATATTTCGTAAATGTTGTAGCATATTTGGTACATTTTTAGAACATAAATGTATGCATATTTTAAGTTTTTTTAGAGCTATAAGTCCCTATCTCTAATGATGAGTATTTAACAATATTAATAAACACATAAGATACTTACTTTAAAAAATTCAAATATTTTTCATAAAAACAAAAGTTTAATTTTTTTTTTCTGGAAAATTATTATATAATTATATAATTTTAAATATTAAAATTATTCCTAATATTACGGTACTCGATCCAACCTTCTTTGACATTGATCAAATTTTTGTTTTTATCACATCTTTGAGTGTAGGACGTAATCTACTATCTGTTTAAATAATTTCTATTATAGTTCATAGCAGCGAAAGGAGTAAAACTTTTAAAAAGTAGGTACATTGGCTTCACACGAATCAAAGATCAACGCGTTCTTCGTGATGAATCTACATAATATAGATATTAAGACTAAATATTAACAATTGAGAAATTCCGAAAAATATCATTGATTATGCCAAATTAAGTCGTAGTTATTCTTCTTTTGTCGTTAATGGCTCAACAAAGTACCTACTTACCTACGTGGGCGTAGCTATCATCGGGCGGCAGAGCTAGAGCTCGGGGGCCCTCAGAACTCTTGGCAAATTTTAAAAATAGATCCGTAAAATTATTTGAAATAAAAAAAGATATGGTTTTTTTTCTATTAATAAAATATACGGATGGTTTTTGTAAAACGCACGCGGCTCACAGTTAGGGTTGCCACCTCTCCGGGTTTCACCCGGATAATCCGGTTCTACAAATAAATCTACGGGCTACGGGTTCAGTGAATTATTCTCCGGGTTATCGTAAAATTAGTTCTAATTTTAAATTTATTTATA
>JAIPRM010014649.1:0-10632 GCA_025469315.1 Stegophylla sp. TES_Ste_2020
AAATCCTATAAAAAGGTTTTGGCTCAAGAAAATTTTGAAAATGTGAAAAAAAATTTTGAACATTTTTTTTCTTATATTATTAACTTCCTTCGTTCAGAATCGTTTTACTAAAGAAACGGTTTATCGTTTCTTTAAAATTTAATACGCCCGTCAAGAGAATACCACCAGTCGTGCGAAGTATGTCCGGCATTTTTTATTCGTTCCTATTAATGACGTTTTACACAATAAATAATTGATCACTTCAAAAATATAATATAATTAAATTTTTTAGAGATAAGTATATTGTACACATGTACCTTATATTCAAATGTATATATTATCATTAGCCATGCATTTTAAGTAGGTATATTAAATTTGTGATACAGTTTAAGCAGAGCGGAAATTTCATGAAAATTGATTTTTGGTACGGATCCTCCTTAATAAAAATAATGACACACACACACACACACACCTAAACTAACCTAAACTAACACACACACACACGTATACGCACACGCACACACCAAACCTAACCTAATCTAACACACACACACACACACACCTAACCTAACCTAACCTAACACACACACACATCTAACCTAACCTAACCTAACACACACACACACACACATACACACACACACACACACACACACACACATACACACACACACACACACATACACACACACACACACACACTACGACTGTGATAAATGATCTCGAACAAGTTTGGCGAAGTAAAAAAAAAAACGAAAACGATTTATATGCGTCGCGTTACGCTATTATAACACATGCCCCATCACACAATGTACATATAATACGCTAATATGCTTGTTCGATCCGCGCTGGAGTCCTCTCGTTATCTACTTCGTTTACGATGTATTATCCGCAAACGGCTGACGGGCAAAAGTGTTAACCATAATATAATAACACTAATATAAGAAGAACGCGCACATTGTGCAACGCACATACGTATTATACTTACATACGACTGATCAGTGAATATGTCCGTCATGTAGCGTGTACTTGTACGATTGGAATAAGTGTCCCGGCGATTAAAAAAAAAAAAAAAAAAAAATATTTGACATAATCGAGTCGTTAATGAACCCGTTTCATCACCACTCGGGTACGACCCGTGTTTATTATTTTTTCGGTTTTTCAATGACCCGTTACCACAGTTGTGATTTTTATAAAGTATCTCGAGCGAAATCTCTCTATACAGTGGCGAACGAGCAGACGAATAAAGAAATACGTTACGTCATTTCAGGGCAGATTATTCCAAAATTTTATTTTTGAACGTTTTTTTTGTTCGCTCAAAAATCATAAAAACACTTACGTGCTAATAAAGAAACACTTTTTATTCGTAGTCTATTTTTTCCGGATATTTAGATTGCGAGCAGAGCGAAGAAGTTCATGAATTTACAATGGATGTATATTTTTTATTATTTTTCTTCAAGTTCTGTGAACACTATATATACGTACAACGCTATATAATCCGAAAGCTTCGATTAGTCACTTTTCGAACGAAAAATTCGAAATTCAACTCTAGAGTCTAAATTGTTCTTTATACTTAGCATTTTTTGAAATTCGCATTATTTCAAAAGGTTGACACTTGTCGCTTTGATTGTCGTCTATTGTTGAATCAATTGTGGCAATGGTAACCATGGCAACGTGGTTATTGTTTAATAACTGAACCTCTGCACAGAATAGTTATTTTGAAGAAATGATTTATCGTTTCTTTAAAAATCGAAACACCCACTAATAATATCCCTCCCGGAAAGCGAAGTGCATCTATGGTGTGAAGTTGTCTCACCTTATTTTTTTTATCCCGGACCCTTTTTACTGAGACTTTTTTCCGACTGCCTATTACGGCTGTGATGGCTTTCAGGTTTACACGTCAGTGTTTCCGTATCGACCTCGTCAGAGCTGACGCGACGACGGCCGTCCTCAGTTTGCCGCATAAGAAATCTGTTGTTATATACTTAGACATAATTGTTTTACTGTGGCTGTCAAAATGTATTCTTAATAATTACTCTAAGTTACACTCGAACGACTGACTTCGGTCTTTCACATTGAAAAAACGTCGTCGTTGCAATGTTGAATTGTCTCCTGAAGTTTCTGACATTTTTCACCAGTCACCCCGTGGTTCGTGCCTTCGACACTCGCCGAGATTATATGCGCGATTGACCGTCGTCGTCGCCGCGACGAATCGACGGCTAGATAAGCAGTTCTCTTCTCCGGGTCCGTTATCAATTTCGTATTTTGGACATCTATAATAATCTATTGTCTAGCTACGTATATTATAATAGTAATAATCATAGTTATTCCTATCTGCGCGACCTCACAACCAAGTACAATGCGTTCGACCCGCGCAGCTGATACGATTAAACGCCGCGTACAGTACTATCGTCATTATCGTTATTCGTTTAAACAATAATAATTATTATTATTTTGTTTTGCGACAGTGTCGTGTCGCCGTTTCTCCGCTCCGGATATTACAATCCGATGTCCAACAGACGTGTCCTCAGCGGGAGATGGTTAACCATCCGACCGAAACGTATCTTTTTTCAAAAAAAGTCATTATGAAAACTGTGACGGCAAAATACGAGTAAAAATAAAATAATATGTACCTACCCCTAAAGGAAAGGGCGAAACGCATAAAAGTAGTTGTTTTGAATGGTTGTAAAAAAATGAACAAAATAGTACAGGTTATAGTAGTTTTTATTTTTTAACTCGGCAACTCGTATCATTTAACTTCTCACGTATGGAATGATTTCATGAGTGTGTAGTTAATTTACAATTCACATTTAAACCCGCCGACGGTAATAATTTCTCGACTTCCTCTAATCGACGATAACTCTACTGTCTCGTTGCAAGTCGCGCTGGTCCTACGTGTTTATGCTCGAAAGGCCTTCGTTCCGCGAATTTTCACGGATTTTCAATCTTTCCTATATATACATTAGATTCACATACAATGTTACAATGAAATAATAATAACATTCTCGTAACTCGTTTAACGTTATAAATATGCATTATCACGCCGTATAGTACAAAACAAGTATAGTGTTTTTTTTTAATAGTACTTTCAATATGATTTGAATAATATATTTAACACAATTCTCACGCAGATTACGTCGTCGTATACACTTTGTAATCGGTGTGGTTATTATCTTTTAAGTGTCGAGATACTTAGCGCATAATATTTTTATAATATGTTGCAGTTTTTTATTTTTATTGTTCCTGGTCCGATAAAACTGTAACTAGGCCAAGTTGTAAATACGCCTTACACACACGTGCGCACGTGTAGAAATCACACTTTAAGCTGTTATTTTAGCAACTTATTAGTCGAGTTTTGTACGTAAATAGTTATTGTATTATGTAAGTGTTTGGCCAGTCCACTACGATTTTAAATCGCTGAACAGATAGTTATTTTCTAAAGGCGTTCGCTCAAGTGGTCTACTGAAATAGTAAAATGGTCTACCGCCGGAATCTACCATGCCATAATGACTTTAAACACATATTTTTACACCATAGTATAGTGTCAACTAAAATTACGTCTCTTTTTTTTTTCAAATGCCTCCTATTTAATGATCTGCGATTCTTATAGTTTATAATTTTTGTTTTTATATTGGGATATTAGTTTAAAATTAACAGATGATCATTTGTTATAGATTCTTTCATTATGATACAATACAGTGGTGTTGACAGAAATTTCGTGTGGGGAGGGCTAAAATCTCATATATGATTTATAATACACGTTGAAAAATTAATTTCTCAAAAGAAAAAATTATTTCATGGTTTTAAATTTTTCAAATTTTTATTTTCATTACTATTTATACCGATTGTTCTTATATTTTATTATTATTACATTTTGTATTCCATAAACGAGAGAAGAAAGAATACGCTTGGCGTGAAGTATGTCCGGCTTTTTTATAATGTAAATGTGTTTTTATTATTATTATTATTATTATTATAAATGCATAATTTAGGCATGATAAGTGAAACTTTAAAAACATTTTACAATAGTAATGTAAAAACAATTTCAACGCATTTTAAACGCGATAAAATTTGAGTTTTCATGCAATTTTAACTATCTCGTTGAAATGTTAGTCATTATTATGTTACCCATACGTTTTGCACGGAGCCCTCTAGAGTCTAGTGTATTTGCTAGCTATCATTTAATTCTTATACTGCCACTGGCCATTAACAAATTTTAATTCCCATTTACTTAATTCGAGAAAAAAACCGTCTGCAATTATATTGGAGATGTGAATGGAGAGGTATTTGTTACGCAACGTGCATAAGTGTGCCAGTAAAATAGAAAATTAGAAGTCAATGTATTTTTCTAAACAAAAATGATTTATCGTTTCTTTAAAATACAACACACCGACCAAGGTAATAAAGAATATTTTTTTTTTCCAATTAGAAATTAAAGTATACGATTTCAAATATAAGTTCACTTGGTGACCGATTGACCTGAAACCATTTTAAATAGGTAATATATTTATTAATCATGTCCGTACACACCAGAGGTTCCCAAAGTGGTCTATATCGACCCGCCAGGGGTCTACTTTGACCTGCAAGGGGTCTACATTAGCGAAAAAGAAATTGGGGTGCATGAGATGTAAACAGGGGTCCACGAGATTTATTAATAACTGTTCAAGATACAGTCAGACTACAGACCATATCAAAATGTGATATATTTTGGCAGTCGACAGTCACATATTGAAAAGTGATATTATATTTTGGCAGTCACATCTCATATGTGCGAAGTGTATAATAAAGTTTTTTTTTTTTGTACAATTTTGTTTTGGAAAAATGGAGACACAAAAAAAAAAAAAAATTAAAACAGAAATAGGTAAACTTTGTATTTTGGTTTATGGGTATATACATATAGTGAATTTAAAGTTCTGAAAAAGTATATTCGGTATTGTTGTACAAATAAAAATTGTTCAACCAGTTTACTCGTTGACAAAAGTGTTAAGTATGTTAAATGAGCACAAACATGATGTTATTTCAAAAAATATTGTTGGTAGGCAAATTGTGAGTTCTCGTTTAAAAAAAAAAAAAAAAAAAACGTAAAAATGATTTACTCACAAGGCCAAATAAAATAATTAGGTAAGAACTTAGACAAGAACTTCCTATTTGCTGACTTCGGACTGACTACGCCATTATTGTTGTGGGCATTTAAAAAAAATAATTTGTTTGCTTTATTTAATTGTAAAAAAACACCAATATGTAAAAGACTGAATTTAGTTTCAAATTTTATTCTAAGTATATATCTAATATAAATAATAAAATGTTCAAAATTACTCGTACTAGTACATTCGTGTGTGCGTGTTTAATCGGTGTACTCGTCGCAGTTGACGATCTCTGAGCAGACGGATTTCATTCATTCATACGTATTACATATTATTATATTATATCTTACCTATATGGCTCGGCGGTGGCTATAAAACGGATTATTTTTATTATTACTATTATTACTACACGACACTGGTGCACAGTTGTCTCCCGCGCGTACACACGCTCCGTTTGCATAAACGCGCGCGATGGTTGCTGCACGTGAATTCGTGATCGACACTGCGGGTTTCCTGTACCACGGTTAATTTGAATATTTCAAAACGAAGAATATTTATCGTTTCCGCGAAAATACGTACTACACGACGAAGATTTATGCGCGACAGGTTGTTAAACATAAAAAAAAAAAAATATTATAATAATAATAATAATAATAATAAAAATACACGCGAGCGCGTGTATTTTTTTTATCTTTACCTACGTATAAATGCCGTGTACGAATTTGTGCGCTCGAGGTATATACAGGGTGATCTAATATTTTTCTTTATAAAGCAGTTATATTAAATATAAATAATTTTAAAAAAAAGTGTATATCGTGAAATTTGTTTGATTCTGGGAAATTCAAAAGCGTTTGTACATTTTGTATTCTTTTACAATATTTAGTGGTCGGTGGTTATATTAAATGAAAAACACCAATATACGTATAGAAATCTTTATTTTTTAGAGTGATTTGATGTTTTCAGAAATTTTCGGTTCCAGGCGTTTCGCTATGGTTTTTACGTACGAGCTGTTAAAATGCAGTTCTGAAAACTTTAAATAGCTCTATAGCACATAATTATTCATAAATTTTAATGCTTTCGCTATAAATTGTTATCTTCACATTATGTCCACGAAAAAATTACGGAATTCTATTTAATTTTCAAATTTTCATCCGAAAGCTACCCCTTATAGAAAATAAAGAGTTGATAATTTCCGAATAGTTTTAGATTTCCTCGTTTCAATAGTTTCTCTCTTTTTTTCAATATTTATGTGATGAAACTGTTATAACAAAAATTTTGGATCATTCTGTATACAGAATAATATCAACTAGTGTACATAATTTGCGGTACACACTGCAATGCGGTGTCGTATCTAAATAATAACGATAATAGTAATAATATAAATGTTTTTTTCATGTAAGCGCGAGCTGTACGTAATTTTCTCTCTCTAATTTCGTTTTCGTATTTGTATTTATATAATTACTATCGTACGCCTAGTGTAGTAACGATGATGAATCGATTGCGTGGACGTGGCCGCGTGCGATGGTATGAAGCGGTATTATAATACCTACGTAAGATCACGGCTAGAAGGACAAAATAAAAAAAAATATTATTATTGTTCGAAAAACGTTTCGTGGAATGTACCAGTGCGATAATTAATAATAACACGCATTCGGTTATTTTTGACATGGGTGACACATTATAATAAAATAATAATACAGTATATTCTGTACAATATTAATTGGTGTATATTACATAAAATAAAAAAAATATAAATAATTAGAATTCAAACAGTAAATTATATTATATTTCATAATTAGTAATTGCTAAATTGTATTGATAGTAACATTACTGAAAACAATAGCTCCTTCGCTTCATTCAGAATCTAAAGTTAACAACCTATGTTAGCAATAACAATAGAAATAATGATGAAAACGTAATAACTGAAATAGTTTTATTGTTATTTTAATACTGTAGGTCTAGTTGGTATTTTAAATAGAATTATTTGTCTAAAATTTGTTACAGCAAAATTTTAGACCAAAAACAAGACTTTGGATGGTACTTTAAAGATGACTTTTATTGAAATTCTCAGTTGTTTTTCCAAAACTAAGAAAAAAACATTTCAAATCGAGGAAAAAAACTCAAAACACCAAAAAATGTCGTATATTCGATTTTATTATATTTGTTGTATTGTAATACAGTCTGAAAATATTTTCAAACAAATTTAATGACTTTTTGTAACTGTAGAAATATCTTGGTTTTTGTCTAATAAAATTTGAAATTTTTTATATTATGAGCCTAACCTGATTGGCCTTTTCTTTTAATTTCGTGGTCACGATAGAAATTATCTCGTCGTAGTCGTGTTGTACTCGCCACTCATACCTATACATAATAATATACAGTTGACAGCACCACTATGGGCTTTTTTATTTTTTATTTTTAATTAATGGCAATAATTTAAATGCAATCGAGAGTCCCGAGGTCGAAAACGTACGTCACTTCGTGTACTGCCTAACCATGAGTGGGGGGGGGGACATTATATTTTTCAGTGAAAGCTACGCATTATCGTAGCATTTTATTTTATAACATTTTATCTGCGAATAAATTGTGGCATGTGTTTAGCATAGTACGTTAACAATGTAATGTTTTGAATTATTACATTTTAACGTGTGCGCGCTTTCGCGCATTACAGAACCTACCGTAACGCGTGTGTACTAACTGTTTATGCAGATAATAATTACAAATGCTTATAAATGTGTTATATTACAATTTCGTATGGTAATATTGTTCTCAAACCTAATGATTTATAGTATATTATTGTGTGTGTGTAATGCATTCGTTCGGTGACCCTATGCCAACGTTGGGTGAGAGTTATGAGGAAACATAGTAGGGAGAATCTAATTGAAAGTAAAAAAAAAAAAACGGAGGGGACGACTGCTTTGGTGTACTACGTCATGTGTGAGAGAGATCTCGAGAAGGGGGGGAGGTTTAAGAGAGAGAAAAAGAGAAGTGAGGGAAATACGAACTTGCAGTAATGAAAAATCTATGGACGTTGTCACAGAACGTGAATTTTCAGACTTGGAGAAGCTCCAAGTGAATTTATGATGAGCGTCGTATCAAATGTTAAAAGGTGTACGTTTTCCGGTCTTATGAATAATCTGCAACGAGCGCAAAATATAGATATATTCATGAGCCGTTAAACACGTAATAACAAATGGAAGGATTTAAATATTTAATAAACAAGTGCAGTGTAGAAAATAATATATTATTCATTCATTTCCATCGCATTATGCATCTAAGTAGTTACTGCGATACGATCTTTTGACGTAACAGATCATTGATTGATGCCCTATATTAATAGAATCAAGAATGGATAAGTATTATGTAATAGAGCGATTTTTTTTAGAGCCTAACGAGGTTCCGCATATAAGGGGTGGTGGCAAGAAATGATACTCGATACATTTTCTTTGGCACTCGAGAAATATTTAGCGTGTCGATTAAATAAAAAAAAAAAAAAAAAAAAAAAAAATAGGATAGAATTGGTTTTTTAAAAATTTTTTATTTAACTAAATTTATCGTTAAACGAAACGTTTGAACTCATTGTTTTAGTTTTTTTCAGATAAATCAATAGAACATTATAAAATTGATTGGATCAGAACAAAACTACCTTCAGCTACGATTAATAAAATTTAACATTATTTACTAAAATATATTTAATGTATGAAGATATCGTATAACTAGTATATAATATAAATCCTTCGTATTAGATATTAATGTGTGATCATGTTAAACTCTAGAGTAAACCCTCTCTCTCCCTCGAGCACTGTTGTCAGTTGGTTTAAACTTTATTAACACACGTGTACGATGCAGTGTTATAAAGTTTCTTTGTATTCAGTATAA
Source organism: Stegophylla sp. TES_Ste_2020 (assembly GCA_025469315.1). NCBI lineage: Eukaryota > Metazoa > Arthropoda > Insecta > Hemiptera > Aphididae > Stegophylla > Stegophylla sp. TES_Ste_2020. The sequence goes on from JAIPRM010014649.1 coordinate 8,943, forward strand.
GCCTTTAAATACTTTTTTCGGGATAATGAATCAGTATTTTAATCTTAATCAGTCGACAAGTATTCTGTTTTCTTTTTTTTTAATGCCCTTGGATTTTTTTATTCAAACGACTAAAATATATTTGTAAATATTTTTGAAAATTTTATACATTTCGCATAATAGATGTTAAATAGATGATATGCTTTTGTTGTTGAAGTGGCCCTTAATCTCAATTCTAAGATTACCCTGGTCGTATGTTTTCAGGCGCTATAGACGTCTGTTTTCAGTGGAGTAGTCACAATTGGGTGGCCAATGAATTGGCACGGTGATTATCTTCGTCTCACAAGTATGCGGGCGAACTTTTGCTTAAAGTTTATTTTTAATATACTGTAAGAGTACAAAAAGAAAAAAAGAAATGATGCTTCAGTAGTATTTCTAATTACATTTTATATCAGTAATTAAATGTTACTGAAATATTTTAAAAAAAAATATGTTTTTGCAACAGTACACGTGTACACGTACTAATTCACGATGAAATCGGAATAGCATAAAATTATGTAAATATGACTAACTGCAGTAATAATCGCGCGCGTGATTAAGAGTGCATAAATATTCAATTTCGTGAATCACATTTCCGATTATTAATTATGCAGCGCGGAAAAAACAACTTAATACACCACGTGTACAATGACGGTGCTGGTACGATATAATAGCGAGTGAGCGGAAATATATTATATCTTACGACGAAACACCGACGATAGCTGTGAAACGATTTCTTACACGACATGTTTACTGTTGTGGATCTATAAAAAAAAAAAAAAAACGAAATTGATATCTAACAAGACGATCAGCTCACAAACGAATCGTTTGGTTTGGTTTCGTAACGACCTGATGATTACTACAGTTTGGCAATGACGTAAAATTGAAATGAACAAGCCTTGGTGCAAACAGAATTTTATTGATTTAAATTAAAAACATACTAATGAGCTTTAATCAGTGTTTATTTGAATAATGTTTAAGCTTGTTGAGAATGAACATTGAATAGGTATACGAATACAATATATATGTGGGTATAGAACTACCCACAATTTCACAAAAATGCACGAAAACTTTTTTTCAATCCGAATTGTTGACGATTAAATATAGATAGGTATAAGATGGAAAAAAAATATTTTTTTCTAATTTTTCTCCCCCAACTTTTTTCTTTCTGTTCTGTGGGACATAAAACTATATAGCCGAGGAATAAATCAATTCTCTTGTAATTGATAATAAATTTTATAGTTTTAAAGTAAAACATTGTCCAATACGAACTGACACTCCACTCAGAATCGTTTTATTGAATGACAACCGCACAGCCAGTGCCACTTGCTCAGCTCCAGCGCGGTTTTCATTCTTGTGGCCCACGGCGGCGTCCACGCGCGCAAGGCCAATAGATAGCTGCTGTAGACGTTGTGTGGCACCGTGGGCCCCGAGTTTAGGCGCCGCCGTCCGCGTAGGCCCACGGCGAGTCCTCGGTGACGTGGACCGTGGCACTTACGGGGTCGCGCATCGCGGAACAGGTCAGAATCGTTTTATTGAAATATAATACGTAGTATGTCCGATAAATACGCGAACTTTTAAAATAAAATTTTTATTTTTCATAATTTGCTATACATCAATTTTATCCCCTTCAAAATACTCTCCATCCGTAGCAATGCATTTATCCCATCTT